>ONZH01000157.1:0-15731 GCA_900303285.1 Rhinella marina | reverse complement strand
AGCTGAGAGGTGGAAGAGGTAGTCGTGGAGGGAGAGGTGGGAATCGTGGTGGTGCTGTGGTCAATGGTGATGACCGTGGTGTGCGTGGTGACACAGTGCCGGCTGCTGTGGGTACAGTGGAAACACGTAAGGTCAGGGTGCCTGGTCAACTCCAGAAGTTGGTAGGGCAGCGTCCTACAACTCTGCCAGACCCCAAACAACAACAGGAGGTGGTTCAGTGGATTGCAGAGAGCACGTCCAGCCACGTTTCGTCTGCCCCCTCATCCAGCCAGTCGACTTCTCTGAGCCAGGGTGTCTGTCCTCCAACTCGCCCTCCTTCTCCCCAGCCAGAACCCTCTCCAGGGACGTCACTGTGGAGTCTGAGGAAGACCTGGGGGATGAGAGGAGACAGATCCTACTTGGGTGGATGAGGCAACTAGAGGCAGTGGTTCAGACTGTGAGACGACATCAGCACCACAAGCTGTTGAGAGAGCCAGAGGGCTGCGACGAGGGAGAAGCCAGGGCCGAGTCACTACTTCCCCAAGTGCTCCTAGAGGTCACGCTCCAGCCCGTACTATGCGCCACTCCTTAGTTTGGGAGTACTTTAAGGATGATGAGGCCGATCCTCGTTTGGCGGTGTGCAAGCTGTGCCACACGTCAATGAGCAGGGGTTCAAAACGCAACAACCTGACCACTAGTAGCCTGCGCAAACATTTGGAGAGTAAACACCCCACCAAATGGTTTGCACTTCTGTCAGCTGGTGACGTTGACACAGTTCGTCCAGCAACTGTGTCTCGTCCAAGCCAGGACGTTGCAGCCTCCAGGACCCCTCCAGCTCGAAAGGACCCCTCCAGCTCCATCTCCCTCCCTCTCCTCCACTCATGTGTCCCAGTGCGGCGTTCAACTGCCTTCTACCGCAGACATTTGAACGCAAGCGCAAGTACGCAGCCACCCACCCCCATGCGCAAGCTCTAAATGTGCACATTGCCAAGCTGATTAGTTTGGAAATGTTGCCATGCAGGCTTGTGGAGACAGAATCCTTCCGCAACCTTATGGAGGCGGCAGCTCCACGTTACTCTGTCCCCAGCCGACACTATTTTGCCCGATGTGCCGTCCCCGCCCTGCACCGGCATGTGTCTGAGAACATCGCCCACACTCTCAAAAAACGCGTTTTGTGGTAAAGTCCACATGACCACAGATACGTGGACGAGTACCGGTGGCCAGGGACATTACATCTCCCTCACGGCACATTGGGTCAATCTGGTAGAGGCTGGGTCAGTGACCGATCGTGGGGCTGCACATGTGCTACCCACACCACGAATTGCGGGACATAGTTCCGTCTGTGTGTCTCCGGCACATTATGCCTCCACCTCCTCCTCCACCTCCACCTCCTCCAAAGTGGCAGTGATGCCCCAATCGTCAAGTCTCATTTCCTCGATGGCCAGCAGTTTCAGCACTGTGGTAGGGAAGCGGCAGCAGGCAGTCCTGAAACTGCTGAGCCTGGGGTATAAGAGGCACACGGCTGAAGAGCTCTTACAGGGCATCAGGGGGCAGACCAATGTGTGGCTGGTGCCACTGAACCTTCAGCCAGGAATGGTGGTCTGCGATAATGGGCGTAACCTGGTGGCGGCTCTGCATCTTGGTGGGCTGACTCACGTGCCATGCATGGCCCACGTGCTCAACTTGGTGGTCCAGCGGTTCCTCAAGACCTACCCCCAGTTGAGCGAGTTGCTCACCAAGGTGCGGTGCATATGCGCCCATTTTCGCAAGTCCACCACCGATGCCGCGACCCTCAGGACTGTGCAAGGGCGGCTACAACTCCCTGTTCACTGGCTGCTGTGTGACGTTCCCACGCGTTTGAATTCGACGTTACACATGCTAGCCAGGGTGTACCAACAACACAGGGCAGTTGTAGACTGCCAGCTGATCCCCCGAGGTGGTAGTCAGGCCAGTCAGTTTCCTCATGTCTATGCTGAGGAGTGGACATGGATGGCTGGCATCTGCCAGGTCTTAGGTCCCTTTGAGGAGGCAACAGAGATGGTCAGTGGTGATGCACACATCATCAGTGTCACCATCCCTGTGTTGTGCCTCATCCAGAACTCCTTGAGGAACCTAAAATCTGAGGATTCAGCAGTGTCACAGGAGGTGGGGGAAGACAGTGACATTGAGAGCACCCTGTTGTCAGTTTCGCAGCACGAAACTGAGGAGGAGGAGGAGGAAGAAACTCTTGGCCACCATGCATCAGCGGGTGATTCCATGCTACCTGTTGAGCGGGTATGGGCTGAGGAGGATGAATTGGGGTCGGAGGAAGGGGGGGGGGAGGAGGAGATGGAGAGTCCGCTAAGTGAGGAGGCTGAAGGCTTGCGTGTTGGCACAGTAGGGCACATGGCAGACTTTATGCTTGGCTGTCTTTGTCGTGATCCCCGGGTCAAGAGGATACTGTCCACCAATGACTATTGGGTGTACACCCTCCTTGACCCACGCTACAAGGACAACTTTGCCCAACTTATACCCGTGGAGGAAAGGAGCACCCAAGTCACTTTCTACCACAAGGCCTTGGTTCAGAAACTGCTACAGGCCTTTCCAGACTAGTCGAGCAACAGGGGGCGGACTGCAGTGGCTGAAGTTGGAGAGGAGAGGAGGGGGAAAGTCAGTGTAGGCGCCAAGGGCAGGGGTACACTATTCCATGCTTTTGCAAAGTTTCTTAAACCCCAGCAAGACAGTACGACACAGCCACAGGGCAGGCAGAGCAGGGCGGAACAGTACCGCAAGATGGTGAGGGAGTATGTCGCGGATTAGACCAACGTCCTGACCAATAACTCCACGCCATATAATTACTGACTGGCCAAGCTGGACAGGTGGCCAGAACTTGCGCAGTACGCTCTTGAGGTGCTTGCCTGCCCTGCTGCAAGTGCACTGTCTGAAAGGGTTTTTAGTGCCGCCAGGGGTATCATTACGGACAAACGGACGCGCCTGTCCACCGACAACGCCGACATCCTCACGTTCATCAAGATGAACAGGTCATGGATATCCCCCCAGTTCTCATCCCCACCTCAGGCTACCTCCTAAATTGCTTGCTTTCCTCCTCCTCTTCATCTGAGTTGCATATGCAACAATTTTTCAGGAAAGTCATGCGTCTTTCTACTAACAATTTTTCTGGAAAGTCATCCGGCTTTCTAAAAACAATTTTTCAGGAGTCATGCGGCTTTGTAACCAAATTTTTTATGAAAGGCCATGGGGTTCTATACACACAGTGCTGACGGAAGCCCATCAGCCTTTCTAAACACAATGCCCACTGCCTCTCCCAAGCGGTTGTGGTGCTGATGTTGCCTCACACTTAAAATTGATCTGTTCCGCTCTCTTCCTCGGGCTTTCTTCGGAGAAGGCGGACGCTCCGAACCGGTATCATGACGGCTCTCCGGCCCCTCATTAAGCCCAGGATCGTCAAGAAGCGGACGAAGAAGTTCATCCGCCACCAATCAGACCGTTATGTAAAGATTAAGCGTAACTGGCGTAAACCCAGAGGTATTGACAACAGAGTCCGCAGGAGGTTCAAGGGGCAGATCCTGATGCCCAACATTGGGTACAGTAGCAACAAGAAGACCAAACACATGCTGCCCACAGGGTTCCGCAAATTCCTGGTCCACAATGTCAAGGAGCTCGAGGTTCTGTTGATGAGCAACAAGTCCTTCTGTGCAGAAATCACCCACAACGTCTCCTCAAAGAACCGAAAGACCATTGTGGAGAGAGCGGCACAGCTCGCCATCAAAGTGACGAACCCCAACGCCAGACTGCGCAGCCAAGAGAACGAATAAATATCTCCGTGGTTATTTGTGCTAAATAAAAGTTAAATAAACACAAAAAATATATATATATGATCTGTTCCTGTGCCTGATCCACCCAAGTTGAATCTGTCCCATCATGAGAAAGTCCCCCCAAGGAGTCCCCACTGTAACTTGCTTCACTTTCAACTACCTCACCCCCCGACACCTGTGTCTCACCATTGTCCACCACCTCCTCAGACAACACTGGTAAATCCCCACTGTCAGCACACTGAGACTGCAAAAGGTCTTGCGAATTGGGGCAGAGAATGTTCTGGGGTAGCACATCAGAGAAGGGGTGACTATGAGGTTCCAGGGAGTACGTGACCACATGCAATCTCCATCCAAAAAGTATACTGAGGCTCACCACCATGCTTTACACTGCAATCTTATTGAAAGACAGACAATCAGGGGTTCACCGCCAGGTTGTCAGGCAGCATTTTTAAGTGGGTCACCATTACCGTGTCCCTGAAAATTGCCTTGGGGTCATCACCAGACTATTGGCCAGATTTAGAAAAAATGGTGCAATTAGGAAGCCTCAGAGGCATCCCTACATGCTGCCCCTGGTGTTTCCCATCCATTTCCAAGGTGTTTCCATCTTTTTCTGAGGTTTTCACATGTTGGGGCAAACTTGACAGTGCAGAACCTTTGGCCCCTGCAAAAATATTCGGGTCTCCCATAGACTTTAATGGGATTCGTGATTCGGCTCGAACCCACGAATCCCGCGGAAAATTTGGGCCGAATACCGAATCCCCGAATCTTTTAGGATTCGCTCAACTCTAGTTTTAACTAAACTAGTTGTGTTAAGTCAACACCTTTGATTGCTTTTCAATGGCTTTTGTTTCTGGATATCACAATGAGTTAAGAAAGTTGAGTTAAGAGTTTGAGTGTTAACTGTGCTACATTTGTATCATAGTCTGATAAAAGTGGTAGTACAGATGAGAAATGAGAATTATTTTGTGTTGAACAGGATCTGAGGGCTGTATCAGGGTACTGAGGAGGAGGTAACATCTGAAGAGGAGAGTGGTGGCAGCAATAAAGAGCAGTGGCAATGCATAGTCAGAACCTTCAAAAAACTGATACTCTGGCCATAGGCTTAAAACATACCAGACCTACGGTAAGCCAAGCTCAGCTGCCACTAGTTCTGTGAGGAATATGAGAGTATCTTCATCTGGCAGTTTTTTTTTCTGCAGTGCTGGAAGACAAAAGCATTGCTTTGTGCAAGATCTGCTGGATTAAATAAGCTATTGGTGTTCAAAGACAATCATCGCAACAATGGCTCTATTGCATCACATAAAGCTACATCACCTGATCCAGTGAGAAAATATACGTGGCTGTCAGCTTGAACAACAAAAATGTTTTCCTTCTCTAAGTCTATTTTGAAGCAGCCAAGCCACACCCATGAGCAATACAGTGTCCCTGTTTTCATCATTATCACTTACCACTTCTCCCTCTCAGACTACTCTTCCTCCTCTCCCATCAATAACAGAATGTGTGGCCTAGAAACAACTCTATGAGCCTCTTAATCTTCTGGTGTGCAAGCTTAACCCCCACCTGGCCAACTTGCTGGTGGTGCAGTCTAGGTCTTACCACTGGATTCTGCTGCCTTTAGGGAGCTCATGGCATGCATTCAGCCTCACTGGAAAATTCCTAGTAGGTATTATTGCTCCCAAAAAGCCATTCATTCCTTGTACTGTCACATGACTGAGAAGTTGGGCTGCTCCCTGCAATTTTCACCGTGCGGCAAGGTGCACGCCACTGTGGACACATAGAGCTGCAATTATGAGAATGAACATTACATGTCTTTCATGACCCATTGGGACAATATTTTTTGTGTTGAGGCAACAACGCAGCAAGAAGTCCAGGTCCTACTGACACTTCCACATTTGTGTTTGTCTGGTTCGTGCATTCTCCTCCACCACCATCCACATCCTTTCACCCCCAACAGCAGCAGGGCAGAGCATGTGTAATCAAGCGTTGCCATGCTGTGTTAGAGATGATCAGCCTGAGAGTAGCCACCCAGCCTATCCTTGCTGAAGTGCATCCAGCAGCTAACATCCCGCTGGCTCTCTCCCTGTCAACTCTAACTGGGCAAGGTTGTCAGTGACAATGGCAGTAACAATGTGGCTATGCTGCATTTAGGGGAAGTAACATGTGCTCCCTGCATTGCACATGATAAATCTAGTCATGCAATGATTTTCGAAAAAGTACAGTGGCTTGCAGAAGGTGCTGGCAATGTCTTCGCATTTCAGCCCTTCTTATATTGTAAGGAACTCCCTCCTGGACTTTTAATGACAGAATGGTCTGCTGTTACACCATGTAATCCTCAATAATCTAACTCATTGGAATTTCACTTTGTAGAATCTAGTTGCATGCACTGTTTCAAAGCCAGGCAATAGCAGCTAATCAGAAACTCCTGTAACATACTGAAGCCTTTCAGAGAGGCCACAAAATTTGTCAGCAATGACAACTGCCTTATAAATAATCTCATTCCATAATATTTAATTTAGAACAATTGCTCACGCTGATGCAACAAGAGACAATGGCGGAAGAATAGCTTATGCATCTTGCTGGCCACTCTATAGCTGTTGGAGACTCACAACAAGAAAGTCTGGTGGAGGAAGAGAATGAGGATGAGGAGATGATGTGGAAATGCTACTGGAGGAGGAGAAGAAGGAGTTGATGGTAGAAGATGATGTCGATGACACTGGCCATGATAACCAATCATCTCAGTGGGGGGTGGAGCTAGAAAGAAATGGGTCCTCTGGCATGCTGGCCAGAATGAAAAGCTTTATGCTTGCTTACATACTGACAGGCGTATCATTCACATGAAGCAGACTGGTGATTACTGGATAGCCATGCTATTAGACCCCAACTAAAATAAAAATGGAGGAATGATTTACTTTACACCTACAGCTTGAGTGTTTGAGGCCTCTGCTTTTACACTCTTTCAAAGCAAAATAGTGAAATGTTTTCCTTGCCAAAGTGGAAGTCAAATTACTTTACATGGATAAACTGTGTATGTAGCTTATTGCATTTTTCAGTAAGCTATTGTCTGCCGCCCAGATGTCTGAGGCTTCTCTACACCCCCACAGAGTCACTCAACTCATGTCATCTCTTCTACTACAATCATAAGAAGCCACAGCAACAGAAGCCAGTTCAGTATTGTCAACATGATGAAAATCTTTTTATGTGTCATGCCAGGCTGAGGCAAATCAACGGAGATGAACAACCTCACTGAACATCCAGGTTCAGTCATACCTAGACATTGGCTTTACTCCAGCTCATACAGTGTCAGCCTGCCTACCATTATGTTCCATTCTATTACCTGCTGCTAATCCCCTACTGCTACTTCCATTACCCCTACTGCCACTACCATTAATACTACACAATTACTACTACTACTACTAGAACCACCACCCTTAAACCTGCTTTTTCTGTTCTATGCTGTGTTGCTATGTCTGGCACTACTATTGCAGCCATGTGCCACTATTACCATACCCTTACCACATCCACACTGAATTGTGGCAACCTCAAACTAAAAGAGAATCTTTCCAGGCTGGTTCTGAACACACCACTCTTTCCTCTGACAATTATCACTTGTGCATGTATAAATATGTTCAGGTCCTTTGCCCTATTAAAGCATGATTTTGGACTTGTGCATAACTAGCTACCCTTCTGACATTAACATGAGTTGTGCATAAAAACAGGATGAGGGAATCTGCCCTAGCTAAGGTATAATTGTTGGATGCTTGGTCCCAACAAGGCACTGTTTTTTCCTATAACACCATGGCCCTAATTTGTCATACCTTCACTCCAGAATTCTGGCATCAAAAAGTCACAAAATATGGCTTTTGCAACTTTTTTTCACTTGATTGCTCAAAATGTAAGCTCTTGCTCAAAAATGTGTGACTTTTTACACTCGTTTGCATAGAATGCAAATAGAACTTTTTGCATTTTAAACCTGTCACTCCAGTTTGGTAATATGGGTGGAAAAGTGGGAGTGGTTAGCTATGTTAATAAGTTTATCAGTAAAAAGTCACAATCTTACTCCAGGAGGAAGATTGAGTAGGAAAACTGGAGTAGCTTCTCTAGACAGAAGTGTTAGGTTTAAGGACAAGCCAAATGTATCAAACAACCTGTGACATTTGATAAATCTGACTTCAGATTAGAGATGAGCGAATCTATTCGCCGCTTCGTAGATTCGTATGTGAATCTTGGGATTTTTCAGCTGTGAATCGAATCTGAATATTAGTCGATTCACTTCGGCTTTGTACGCATTCGCTACGTAGTTTGTCCTATAAATTATACGCAATTGCGTACGAATTAGTTACTGTATACGCTGTTGTGTACAAATTCATTTTAGTAGCGATCTTTTACTGTTCATTCGTTTATCGAGGAGGGGCAGAGGAGCTCCTCTCTGGTGCAGCAGCTGTCAAAATTTAAATAATGGCATTACATTCAACTCAAATGAACAGTTGTAACTTCTGATGTTGATACATCTGAATAGTTTGGGGCTGGATCCCATTCCTAACCACTAGTGCTCTTATATCACTGCTGCTGCACTCCCACATAGCCTGGATTAAAAATAAATTAAATATGTTTACACTTTCTAGAAGGTCCTTCAGGGGCCGTCCGGGCACGTCCCTGCTGTCGACGTCGGGGACGTTGCTCTGCAACATAAATCCATACACAATTGTTATGATGACCGTTTTAATACTAACAATGTATACTAATATGAAGATATTATGGGTGAGAGGAGGGCGATATGATGGGGAGTGAAGGGAACATAGAATATCTGGGGTGCATATTTGATGGAGGGAGCATTTGTTGGGAGGGGTGGGGGGGTTGAATGAATGAATAAAAGATGTCTGTGTGTCACATTGTGCAGGTACAAACATAACAAATATAAATACAGCACATACAATGCACTAGTATACCATAGCTCCAGTCCCAACCGTTCCGGATTCGGCAGGACAGTCGGGATTTTATGCAAAACAGAGAAATGAATCTGGATCGCACATCCTCGTGCTATGTTTTGATCTAGTTGCTTCTCAGCATAATTTAACATCGCTTCTCAGCGTAATTAATAGTATACTACCCCTCTGTCTTAGTGCACATGAGGCATTAGTATACGTTTTGATCAAAAAGCATAGGCCCACTCACCGCGCCAAGGTTGCCTCCTCGAGTGGGAACCTACTCTAAATTTTGGCGCGGCGCTGCGCGGCGACCACCGGCGCCACAGCACCATACCGATAGGCGGCGAAGCTCAGCAGCCAGACAGCGCCCCCGCTGCCCAGCTAAGCCTCCCTGGCGCCGAGCTTCACCAACCCACCAGCACAGTACCAAAGCAACAATGGCCGCCGCGCAGCACCGCACCCAACCTTTCTCTGCTCTCAGGAACTCCAACTGAGAGAAAGTAGGAATTTATAGACCCTCATGCAGACACCTGCTAATTTAAAAACACCTGGGCCGAAAGGGGAGGAGTGCTGATACCAGAATGAAAAAAGGAAAGATCCTACACAATGTATGCAAAACAGAGAAATGAATCTGGATCGCACATCCTCGTGCTATGTTTTGATCTAGTTGCTTCTCAGCATAATTTAACATCGCTTCTCAGCGTAATTAATAGTATACTACCCCTCTGTCTTAGTGCACATGAGGCATTAGTATACGTTTTGATCAAAAAGCATAGGCCCACTCACCGCGCCAAGGTTGCCTCCTCGAGTGGGAACCTACTCTAAATTTGGCGCGGCGCTGCGCGGCGACCACCGGCGCCACAGCACCATACCGATAGGCGGCGAAGCTCAGCAGCCAGACAGCGCCCCCGCTGCCCAGCTAAGCCTCCCTGGCGCCGAGCTTCACCAACCCACCAGCACGGTACCAAGGCAACAATGGCCGCCGCGCAGCACCGCACCCAACCTTTCTCTGCTCTCAGGAACTCCAACTGAGAGAAAGTAGGAATTTATAGACCCTCATGCAGACACCTGCTAATTAAAACAAATCAAAACATAGCATGAGGATGTGCGATCCAGATTCATTTCTCAATTTTGCATACATTTTGTAGAATCTTTCCTTTTTTTCACTCTGGTATCAGCACTCCTCCCCTTTCGGCCCAGGTGTTTTTAAATTAGCAGGTGACTGCATGAGGGTCTATAAATTCCTACTTTCTCTCAGTTGGAGTTCCTGAGAGCAGAGAAAGGTTGGGTGCGGTGCTGCGCGGCGGCCATTGCTGCCTTGGTGCTGTGCTGGTGGGTTGGTGGAGCTCAGTGCCAGGGTGGCTTAGCTGGGCAGCGGGGGCGCTGTCTGGCTGCTGGGCTTCGCCGCCTGTCGGTGTGGTGCTGTGGCGCCGGTGGTCGCCGCGCAGCGCCGCGCCAAATTTAGAGTAGGTTCCCACTCGAGGAGGCAACCTTGGCGCGGTGAGTGGGCCTATGCTTTTTGATCAAGCAGGGAGCAGTCCCTTCACCTTCCCCGACGTCCAATATAATGTCTACTTGTGGCCCCCATACAGTATAATGAAAAGTGTTTTTTTCTTCTAAATGGGTATATATTGTGATAAATTTCTTAATATCGTTATTGTGGGAATATATTTTAAATCACCCACTCCAGACACATTAGCTGCAGCATGAGCACATCTTTGAGTCTGTGTGTAGGAGGAGGAAGCGCTAACTATGAAGGGGCATATAAGGGTACTTTCACACTAGCGCTAGAGATGGCCGGGAACAGCCCACCGGATCTGTCCGGATCTGGCATTTGCCTGACACAAAAGGGAGAACGGCCAGCACCATTAACAATAATGTGGGACGGCGCTGATCCGACCGCTATCCGCAAGAACGCCGGGAATTGGCAGGACAAATACTGTGGAACAGCCTGCCAGATCAATGCCACATATGTGAATGTAGCCTAAGGCAAATTACTGGGAAGGGGCACATATCTGAGAATACCTTCACTTGTTTGGCAAGGGCTACACGACGACTTAAGTCGCGCGACACATAGTGCACAACTACACTCGCGACAGTGTTCGCAACAATTTTTACAATGGGAGTCTATGGTGTTGACTGCGACATGCGACATGCTGCAACACGACAGTCGCAGAAAAATCCATCCTGGATGGACTTTTCTGCGACTGTCGTGTCGCAGCATGTCGCATGTCGCAGTGCGACACCATAGACTTCCATTATAAAAATTGTCGTGCAACACGTTGTCGTGTAGCCCTAGCCTTTGAGTGGAGTTAGAGGCTTGGCCTAGCATGAAAGAAAATTGCTGCAGCGCACTCCGCACTCCCACGTTGTCCTATACGGTTTTCTTTAATGGCACTTGTACATATAAAATACAGACAGTAAACTAATTTTTTAACATGTTACTTATCAAATATTTTTGATTACTCACCCTCTCGTATCTCATCCCGGATCAGACTTAGCCGCTCTGGGCACTTCAATTTGAGGTCCGACCACTTCCTCTGGACCTGGCCCAGGGTCCGCTCACTCTGACAGTGATGGCGCAGGCCTTGTATCACCCTTGTATCACCACACTACCGCTTTCTTGGTGCGGGTGTTGATGGGTGCCACTGCCATCATAGCCCAGATTGTCTATCATCTGGACCATGTACTTTAGCTCTTCAGAGCTGAACGGACATGAACGCCTGCTTGCCGTTGCCATCTTGCAAAATTCGCTCTGACTCTGAGGTTAGTACGCCACGACCTAGCGTTGTGCGTGCATTCGCAAGACTTATATTCGTACGCAACAGTGTATAGATTAAAAGAGTATAAAGTTGCGTACCTTTTGAAAAATGAACGTTCATTATTAGTGAGCGAATATTCGCAAATAGCACATAATAACATATATTTTGTACGCAAATACAACAAATCTATTAGTCGAATATACAAATTTTAGGAAAAGTTTGGCGAATGTTCGGCGAATAATTTTTTGCATGATTCGCTCATCTCTACTTCAGATATTCCCCTCATGATAAATCCCTCTCATGTGTTTTAAATCTGTCCCTAAAAAGGAATAATTTTTGGAAGCTTTTTAATATGAAAAAGCATAACAGTGAAATGTGTTTTTAAGAATGCTGCTTGTTAACACTGTGAAATATGTGGCTAAGCAGGACTAAGTGCTTAGCCACATGCCTGATGTGTGGTTATACCACCATTGATGTATTGATCTATTTATTGTAATTATTAGTGATGATCGAGCACCCTGAACACTGGCCGAACACTAGGTGGTGCTCGAGTGCTCGGCCGAGCACCCAAGTATAATGGAAGTCAATGGGAGAAGACCAGGCACCCCCTGCTCTGCAGAGGGGAGGGTGTCTGGTCGATAGGGAAACGTCAGCAAATGGTGGAAACACCACAGAAATGGTTATGGAACAGCATAGGGAGGATGTCTGGATGCATCTTGGACATCGAAGTCGCTGCTGCTAACGATGATGGCCGACTATTACGCCACTTCTACGGAATGACAAAAATACCCCCCCAAAACCCAAGATAACATAGATTTTACAGGAAATATAGTTATGAAACATATATTTACTTGTACGTAAAGCGCAATTAGCAGCACACCCTCACCCCTAATGTTTTACATGGTAAGCTCAGCAGAGGGCACTCACCCCTAATGTTTTAGATGGTCAGATCAGCAGCAGACCCTCAAATTCCTTCCCGAAGTAGTGGACGATTAAATCACTGGCCCAACATGAGAAGGAGGCAAGCTTAGTGAGGACAGCAGTACAGAGAGGGAGGGATGCGCAGCACCGCAACAGGCTGTAAGAGGCGGTGGGGTGGCAAAAGGGAGAAGGCAGGCCACACCAACAAGTGTGGATGATAAAAGAATTGTCCTTTGCAACCTGTGCCGTACCAAAATGAACAGGGGCATGAACACTAGCAACCTGACCACCACCAGCATGATCCTCATGACAGCAAAGCACCCTAATAAGTGGGCCAAACACCTGGATCCACAATCAGTGTCTGCGAGTCACACCACTGCCTCCTCTTCCCTGTGTTACGTGCTAGCCAAGACGCAGGCCCAGATGCCTCCCCCCTGAACCTGGACTCTAACAAGCACCATCAGCGAGCACATCCACTTCCGTGTCCCAGTGCAGCGTACAGATGTCCACACATTTGCAAATTGCTGATGCTGGAAATGTTGCCCTTTAGGCTTGTGGACACTGAGGCTTTTCGCAGTCTGATGGTGGCTGTCCCTCATCACTCAGTACCTAGCCGCCACTATTTTTACCGGTGTGCCCCCAGTGCTTTACACCAGCATGTGTCCCATAACATAACCCGTGCCCTGACCAGTGCAGTTACTGGGAAGGTCCACCTAATGACTGACACATGGACAAGTGCTTCTGGCCAGGGACGCTACATTTCCCTGACGGCACACTGGGTGAACGTTGTGGAGACTGGGAGCGAGTCGTACCCTGGGATGGCACAGGTGCTACCGAAACAAAAGATTGCATCAGGATTTCCGCCACCACCTACAGTACCGGCTGCAACCCCTCCTCCTCCATCACTTCCATCTAGGAATTTTCATCTTGCAGCACCAGTCAGACTTCAGTCAGTAGCTAGAAGCAGTTTAGCACAGCGGTGGGGAAGCGCCAACAGGCTGTGCTGAAACTTATTTGCTTAGATGACAAACAACACACCACCCCAGTGCTGTGGCAGGGAATAAGGGACTGGTCTGAGCTATGGCTCTCGCTACTCAACCTACAAACAGGCTGATAATGGCCGAAACTTGGTGGCAGCTTTGGAGCTCGGCAAGCTCACACACATACTTTCACGCTCAGGTGTGGGGGGAAAACCTCACAGAGCGTAGGATGGAAAGAAGATTAGGCCTGGAAACTAAGGAAGGTAGATGGACAGGAAACCATGACTCTAATCCTGATTGACTACCAGTATGAACAGGCCTCAAGGGTAGGCGAGTTCATACACAGGAACCTAAACCAAACTGACCCTATAGGACCCTGGAACTAATGACAGGAATGAATCTACCTGTTCCTCCAACAGGAAGGACGAACAGGAGTCTCCCTCAGGTCAAACAACTGCTTCAACTTAGTGGTTCAGCAGTTTCTCAAAAACTACACTTTTTTGCCTGAGCTGCTGGTGAAGGTGGCCATTTCCGAAAGACACCTACAGCTTCCGCCGGTCTGGCAACGCTGCAGCAGCACTTACACTTGCCAGCTCACTGACTGCTGTGCGATCTGAGCACGCGCTGGAACCCTACCTGCTCTCAATAAAGACGAACAGTGCTGCATGTGGAAAAGGTTGTGATAAGCACCCTAGTGTCACAACTAGGAGGGAAAAGTTTTGTAAAATGATAAAGGATTACCGAGCTGACAATGTCAACGTCCTCAGCGATCCCTCTGTGCCTAGTAATTATTGGGTGTCTAAGTTGGACACATGAAATGAACTGGCGCACTACGCCTTGGAGGCGCTGGCCTGCCCTGCCGCTAGCGTTTTTTCGGAGAAGTTATATACTGCTCTCAATAAAGATGAACAGCGCTGCATGTGGAAAAGGTTCTGATAAGCGGCTTAGTGTCACAACTAGCAGGGAAAGGTTTTGTAAAATGGTAAAGGATTACCTAGCTAACAATGTCAATGTCCTCAGCGATCCCTCTGTGCCTTATAAATATTGGGTGTCTAAGCTGGATACATGGCATGAACTGGCATTCTACGCCTTTGAGGTGCTGGCCTGTCCTGCCGTAAGCGTTTTTTCGGAGCAGTCATTTAGTGCCGCTGGGAGCATAATAACTGCTAAGCGCATCCGCCTGTCAACTGAAAATGCTGACAGGTTGACGCTAATCAAAATGAACAAGGCCTGGATTGCCCCTGACTTTGCTACCCCACCAGAGGAAAGCGGCTGAACATAAAGGAACTTTAAATGTGGCTTTTAAGGTGTATTGAATACACTGTATTTCCATGAACCCCTTCCTCTTCTCGTCCTCTTCCTCCAGCATATCAAACTGCTTATTAGGCTGCCCTCACCTTTAAATATTTAAGAGGTTCACCAGCAGGCCCTCACCCCTAATTTTTTTAACCTAAAAAAATTAACCTCACTCTGGTCCTTCTGACATGTTGACCTAACAAGAACCTGTCTTGCGCCGCACTCCAAACTGAGACATGAAGCTAGGAGTTTTGGATGACTGTTTCTTGGGCTCTGCCAGCAGGCACAGTTTCACTGCGCCCAGAGCCATCGCCTCCGCGTTCACCATCGGCAGCACGCCCACTTCCCCGTCCCTTTCTGCTTGCCTTGCGCATATTATATAGTATATATGCAACTTTGTCACAAGTACAGTAGTACAGATTTTTATTAAGTGTATGATCAAAAAAATTTCACCAAATGTCAAATATTTAGAATGCACAAACGTTATAGAGGAGCCGCAAATGAGGAACAACGGCCTGAATTAATGGTAGAAAAAATACCAACGGATGTCAGGTATTTAGACTACAGAAACATTATAATGCACACGCTGTGCACGTAGTGTTAGTGTCAGGACACACTTGCGTTCTTTTTGCCACAAACAGAAATAATAGCCCTGCCTAGCCAAATCCTATCCCTACACTATAGGTCCCTCCTTGCACAAGTTATACTGCAGACGCAAATGAGAAACTGCGGCCTAAATTAACGGTATTAAATGTAACTACGGATGTCAGCTACATCGACTCTTAAATGGTCATAATGCGCTGTGCACCTAGCGTTACTGACAGGGCACACTTGGGTTTTTTTTGGCCACCCAAAAAAAAATTTCACAATGGAGTTTGGTCTTTCTGGAACAGAAACAATCTACCTACCTACCCAAATCCTATCCCTATAGTTTAATTCCTTCCTTGGGCAAATTAAACTGCAGACGCAAATGAGGAACTGCGGCCTAAATTAACGGTATTAAATGTAACAACGGATGTCAGCTACATAGACTTTTGAACAGTTGTAATACGC
>ONZH01000156.1:0-155480 GCA_900303285.1 Rhinella marina | reverse complement strand
AGATGGTCTCTGTTCTCACCAGATTCAATTTCATTGTCACATATTGTCCTGGGGTTAAGAATGTGAAGGCGGATGCCTTGTCACGTAGTTTTCCCGGAGGTGGTGATTTTGAAGATCCGAGCTCTATACTGTCTGAAGGAGTGGTGATATCCGCTCTTTACCCTGATCTTGAGGCTAAAGTGTTTGAGGCCCAGGGAGATGCGCCGGAGTCTTGCCCTCCTGGGAAGTTGTTTGTTCCTTCTGATTTGCGTCATAAGGTGTTTGAGGAGCATCATTCTTCAGTGCTTGGGAGTAAATCCACTGTCGACCTCATCTCTCGTAGATTCTGGTGGCCAGGGCTGCGTAAGTGTGTTGAGGACTATGTGTCAGCCTGTAGTGTCTGTGCACGTGCTAAGGTGACACATACTCGACCTTCTGGACCCCTACTTCCATTACCCATCCCGTCCAGACCATGAACTCACCTATCCATGGACTTCATCACTGATCTGCCTGAGTCGTCTGGTAAGACAGTTATTCTGGTGGTTGTAGATCGTTTTAGTAAAATGGCGCACTTTATTGCATTACCCGGACTTCCCAATGCTAAAACTCTTGTATTTTTGTAACATTGCGAAACTTTTAAGTAACATTGCGAAACTTCATGGCATTCCCACTGACGTGGTCTCTGATCGTGGGACTGAGTTTGTGTCCAGATTCTGGAGGGCGTTCTATACTTGGCTCAGGGTACAACTGTCTTATTCCTCTGCCTTTCATCCTCAGACGAATGGACAGACTGAGCGTACCAATCAGAGTCTGGAGACTTACTTGAGATGTTTTGTCTCTGAGAACCAGGAGGAGTGGTCCTCGTTTTTGTCTCTGGCTGAGTTTGCCATAAATAATCGCAGACAGGACTCCACTGGTAAGTCACCATTTTTTGGTGCATATGGCTTTCACCCGCAGTTTGGCACATTTTCTGGTTTTGATACTTCTGGTATTCCTGAGGAAGAACGTTTTTCGTCATCATTGTCTTCTATATGGCGAAAAATTCAAAATAACTTGATAAATATGGGTAACAAGTACAAACGTCTGGCTGACAGGAGACGTATGAATGGTCCGGACCTAAGTGTGGGTGATTCTGTGTGGCTGTCTACTAGGAACATTAAGTTGAAAGTTCCTTGGAAGTTGGGTCCAAGATTTATTGGCCCATATAAGATCACGGCCATTATTAATCCAGTAGCATTTCGTCTTGAACTTCCTCTGGACCTCTGGAGCCATCTCCCTTGCCACCCGCGCCTGTCTTGGTGGATGGTAATTTGGAATTCCAGATTGTGAAGATCATTGATTCTCGAGTTCTCCGTGGGACTCTTCAATATCTTATTCATTGGAAGGGTTATGGACCTGAGGAGAGGTCATGGGTACCGGCATCTGACGTGAATGCCAGTGGTTTGTTGAAAGCCTTTCACAGGTGTCATGCTGATAAAGTTGGTCCTGGGTGCCTGGAGGTCACCCGTAAAAGGAGGGGTAATGTCACTAGTGGGCTTGCGTCTGGTATTAGACGTTCTGCGCAGCTTTCAAAAGTGACATAATTTGACATGTTTTCCCCTTTGGTTTGGTTACTGTTTACCACACCTCTTCCCCTCAGCTGTTGCGGCTGTGGTAATTATCTTTCTCCTATTTACCCCTTCCTCTCCCAGTATTCCTTGCGGTTTATACTTTCAGCTGACATTGTATTTGGTGTGGATCTCGGCTGAGATCCGGTTGCTGCAATATCTGCATTAAGATAAGTGTTATTTTCCCTATTGTGTTTATCCTACGTTTCCCGGTTTTGGTTTTGCCTTGTGGAGTTTCCTGTTCGTCCGTCGTTTTGGAGGAACAGGTTTACTCTTTCTCCTGTCACTAGCTGCAGGGTTGTACAAGGTCAGTTTATTATTAGGTTCCTGTGTATGAACTCTCCTACCTCTGAGGCCTGTTCATACTGGTAGTCAGCCAGGGTCTAGTCTCAGGGATTCCCACAGGAGGTGACCATTTCCCTTCTCCGGTCTGTTCCCTTCCCTCTTACGCTTGGTGTGGCTATACCCTCCACACCAGAGCGTGACACATATACAGCTTATTCACCCTAAATTGAGAATCAAGGCCTAATGGGATTGCTTATCTATGAAACAAGTTGGGCAACTCAATAGATAGATAGACAGACAGACGGATAGATAGATTAATAGAGACTGACAGACAGCTAGATAGATAGACAGACAGACAGATAGATAGATGACGAACCCCATTGAAGTCAATGGGAGACTCGAGCATTTTTTGTAGGGGACCAAAGCTCTGCATAGGGAAGGTTGCGTGAAAACCTGGAAACCTCAGAAAATGATGGAAACACCACGGAAATGGACAGGAAACAGCAGGGGCAGCATGCATGGATGCCTCTGAGGCTGCCTAATCGTACCATTACGCCAAATTCTGGGCAACAGCCTGGTGGTGACCCTCAAAACAATTGTGCTGACCCAGACCAAGATGGGCAAGGCACATGCGCTGGCTCATGTTAGTAAAGCACCCAACTAGGTGCAACGAAGGTCCATCGCCACCTGCGGGTGACACCACTGCTCATGCTGGCACTGCTGTCCTATCCCCCGCCCCACGACGCAGGCACAAGCGTCTCCCTCTCCGCACCCACCCAGTAGTCCACAGCGTACACAAAGTTCTCCCAGCACAGTGCCCAGCTCTCCCCATCCCAGACAGGCAAACATGCACCCACCACCCACCCACCCTGTCCACGGCAGACCTCCAAGTACAGTGCCCAGCTTTCCTAATTCCAGATGGGCTAAGACGTACACTGCACCCACCTATTAGTCTCCACACGTGGGTGGGTGCAGAGCCTTTTAGTGCCCCTCAAGACAATGTTTGTGTGCCAGGGCCTGGTAGTAACCGTCCTTGAAGTTGTTGTTGGAGAGGCCGCCGGTGACCCTGAAGACAATTTTGGCTGACAGTGCAGTGGCAAGCCTCCAAAAAATCGTGGGTGAGAGCCTGGAGGTGACGCTCAGAAACAAATGGTTTAAAAAAGCATGGTGGTGCACCCCTGAATGACAGTCTGTGACTGAGATTGCAGGTGAACCCTCTAAAATTGTAGTCTAGCACACCTTGGTGGTGAACCCCTAAATTACAAAGTTTGACTGAGATTGCAGTTTACAGCTTGGCGGTGAACCCCAGAGTGGCTTGGTTAGACTAAGGCCCCATTCAGATGACCGTGTTTCATGGCCCGATACTGGCCGTGAAAGCCCGTCCTCCCGTCCTCTGGGGCAGCACAGGCCGGGCTTTCACGGCCCGTATACGGTCGTGAAACACGGTCGTCTGAATGGGGCCTAACATAGCAGCTGAAACACCCAAAAATTTAGCCTGACACAGCATGATGGTGACTACAGTTCAGTGAACAATTCTGTGGTGTGTGGTACAGTAGCCGCAGTCTAGAAAAAATGTTTTTTCTATCACTTATATATACTACAGTGCAATGAAAAATTCTGTCGTGTGCTGCACACTAGCCGGAGTCTAGAAAATATACGTTTTTTTCTCTCAGTTATATATACTACAGTGCAGTGAAAAATTCTGTTGTGTGCTGCACACTACCCGGAGTCTAGAAAATATACGTTTCTCTTTTTTTTCCCTCTCAGTCATATATACTACAGTGCAGTGCAAAATTCTGTCGTGTGCTGCACAGTAGCCGAAGTCTAGAAAATATACCTTTTTTCTCTCAGTTATATATCCTACAATCCAGTGAAAAATTCTGTGGTGTGTGGTACACTAGCCGCAGTCTAGAGAATACGTTTTTGGCCTCAGATATTAATGCTACAGTTTAGTGATTACACAAAATGTTGAACCCAGGCTTTAAGGGTCAAGGACGAGGACGTGGGCGTCCAAGTGATGTAGGGGGGCAGAGGCCATGGTCCTGGGCAGGGTGACACAGTACCTACTGATGAGGGAGCAGTGGAACGCCGCAGAGTTTCGCTCCCTAGCTTTATCTCGCAACTTACAGGGTCACGTGGTACACCACTATTGAAACCACAACAGTGCGAACAGGTGATGACGTGGATAGCGGATAATGTGTCCAGTAATTTATCCACCACCCAGTCTTCCACGCAGTCCACCCACGCTAGCCAAGGGAGTAGACCTCTGGCTCCTCCAGCTCAACCTCCTTCCCCCCAGCCTGCCCCCCCATGGAAAATATGGATTCAGATACAGCATACTCACAGGAACTCTTTTCAGGACCCTACCCAGAGACACAAACCACTGCTCAACAACAACCTGAGCAGTTGCTCTGTTCCGATGCCCAAAATTTTGAACTTTCGCAGTCTGTGGGTGATGAGAGTGTGGACTTAGTGCAAGTAGTGCGTCAAGAGGTCGGATGATGATGATGATAATGATGAGACACGGTTGTCAGACATTGACGTTGTTGTCAGGGCAGTAAGTCCGAGGGGGGAGCAGAGTGAGGAATCGCAGGAAGAGCAGGTGGATGATGAGGTGACTGACCCGAGCTGGGTTGGTAAGCCTAGTCAAGACAGTGCTTCTGAGGGGGAGGCAAGTGCAGCACCAGAACAGGTTGGAAGAGGAAAAGGGGTGGCCAGAGGGAGAAGCAGGGCCAGAGCAAGTAGATCAGCAACTGTTTCACGGAGTGAAGATTCCGTGCCGAGGCTTAGATGTTCGCAAGTCTGGAGGTTCTTTAAAGAAAGTGAGGATGACCGACGGACTGTGGTGTGCAACTTGTGCCACACCAGGATGCGCAGGCATATGAGTGCTAAACACACGACTCAAAGGAACCAAGGCCATTCACCTCCTGCGGATCACACCACTGCTCCTTCCCTTGTGTCACATGCT
The DNA here is from genome assembly GCA_900303285.1 of Rhinella marina. Lineage (NCBI taxonomy): Eukaryota > Metazoa > Chordata > Amphibia > Anura > Bufonidae > Rhinella > Rhinella marina. The sequence goes on along the minus strand of ONZH01000156.1, from coordinate 150,641 downwards.
GGCTTTGCGAGTCAACTCTGCCACCCAGGACCCCAGCACGAGCGCCTCCCACCCTACAACCACCCCGTCACCTCCACGATCTTCCACACCCTACACCAATGTGTCCCAGCACAGCCTTCAGTTGTCTTTGCATCACACATTGGAGCGCAAACGCAAATACAATTCCACCCACCCACATGCACAAGCCCTAAACGTTCACATTTTCAAACTGCTGAGCCTGGAGATGCTGCGCTATAGACTGGTAGAGACTGAGGCTTTCCGCAACCTGATGGCGGTGGCTGTCCCTCGGTACTTGGTCCCCAGCCGCCACTATTTTTCACGATGTGCCATCCAAGCCCTACATCAGAACGTATCAGAGAACATCATCCGTGCCCAACGCAGTTACTGAGAAGGTCCACCTAACCACGGACACGTGGGCAAGTGCTGGCGGGCAGGGACACTATATCTCCCTGATGGCACATTGGGTTAACTTGGTGGAGGCTGGTACCGAGTCTGACCCTGGGGCCACTCATATAATGCCCACACCGAGGATTGCGGGGCCTACCTTGGTCACGGTTTCTCAGACTTATTATGCCTCTTCCTCCAACCCCTCCTCCTCCTACTCTTAAATACAATCTGTGAGCACGGCGCCTTCAGTCGGTAGCTCTAGGCGCAGCAGCACTGCCATGGGTAAGCGCCAACAGGCGGTGCTGAAACTGCTGAGCTTAGGTGACAAGAGGCACACCACCCAAGAGCTGTTACAGGGCATCACGGCGCAGACCGATCTTTGGCTGGCGCCGCTGAAACTCAAACCAGGCATGGTTGTGTGTGACAACAGGCGTAACCTGGTGGCGGCTCTGCAACTCGGCAGACTCACACATGTGCCATTATACACCAATACTATTTCCCAAAGTAACAACTACCCATATAAACACTGCATATAAAACCTGCCTGGCCCACGTGTTCAATCTTGTGATTCAGCGGTTCCTCAAGACCTACCCCAATTTGTCTGATTTGCTCACCAAGGTGCGACGCATCTGTGCGCATTTCCGCAAGTCAACCACAGATTCTGCCACTCTCAGGGCATTACACATGTTAGCCAGGGTTTACCAGCAGCGCAGAGCGATTGTAGACTGCCAGATGACAATTTCCACGAGAACTGGTAGGTTAGTCAGCTTCCTCAAGTCTACAATGTGGAGTGGACGTGGATGTCTGATATCTGTCAGGTGTTAAGCAACTTTGAGGAGTCAACACAGATGGTCAGCGGCGATGCCGCCATTATCAGCATCACCATCCCGCTGCTTTGTCTGCTGAAAAAGTCACTGCTCAGCATGAAGTCAGAGGCTTTGCGCTTGTCACAGGAGATGGGGGAAGAAGATATGTTGCTTGATAGCCAGACCACCCTCAGGTCTGTTTCTCAGCACGTATTGGAGGATGAGGAGGAAGAGAAGGAGACTGTTGGTGAGACTGAAGAGGGTACCGATGCTGATTCCTTCTTATTTGTTGAGCGTGTATGGGCTGAAGAGGAGGAGTTGGAGGAGGAGGAAATGGAGAGTCAGCCTATTGAGGAAAGGGAATTCTTGCGTGTTGGGACTCTTGCGCATATGGCTGACTTCATGTTAGGCTGCCTTTCCCGTGACCCTCGCATTTTTGACAACACCGATTACTGGGTGTTCACCCTCCTGGACCCCTGGTACAAGCAGAACTTTTCCACTCTCATTCCTGTAGAGGAGAGAAGTATTAGAGTGAATCAATATCAACAGACCCTGGTGCACAAGCTGAAACTATCCTTCCCATCTGACACAGCTAGCGGCAGAGGACGTAGTTCTGTGGGCCAACTAGGGGGAGAGAGGAGGCGAGCAGGCAGCTTGTCAAGCACTGGCAGGGGAACACTCTCCAAGGCCTTTGCCAGTTTTATGGCACCCCAGCAAGACTATGTCACCCGTCCCTCAGTAGGGGGGAGCTGTTCAGAAAGATGGTGAGGGAGTACCTAGCTGACCATACCAACGTCTTGCGTGATCACTCTGCTCCATACAACTACTGGGTTGCAAAGCTGGACACATTGCCTGAACTGGCGCTGTACGCCTTGGAGGTGCTGGCCTGCCCTGCCGCTAGCGTGTTGTCAGAGCGGGTCTTCAGTGCAGCTGGTGGCATCATCACTGATAAGCATAGACGCCTGTCAACTGACAGCGCTGTCAGGCTGACGATTATTGAAATGAATAAAGCCTGTATTTCACCAAAATGCAAATCTCCACCGGAGATATGTAGTCTTTAAATGGCAGCTATTTTACCGCAAATCACTCCATTTTTCACTGGACTATAGTACATATAACTGAGAATATGTAGTCTTTAAATAGCGGCTATTTTACCACAAACCACTCCATTTTTCATTGGACTGTAGTACATATAACTGAGAAAATATGTAGTCTTTAAATGGCGGCTATTTTACCGCAAATCACTCCATTTTTCTCTGGACTGTAGTACATATAACTGAGAAAATATGTAGTCTTTAAATAGCGGCTATTTTACCGCAAATCACTCCATTTTTCACTGGACTGTAGTACATATAACTGAGAAAATACGTAGTCTTTAAATGGCGGCTATTTTACCGCAAACAACTCCATTTTTCACTGGACTGTAGTACATATAACTAAGAGAAAATACGTATTTTATAGACTGACGCTGCTGTACAGCACACTACAGAATTGTTCACTGGACTGTAGTATATATAACTGAGAAAATACGTAGTCTTTAAATGGCGGCTATTGTACCGCAAACCACTCCATTTTTCACTGGACTGTAGTACATATAACGGAGAAAAAATATGTATTTTATAGACTGACGCTGCTGTACAGCACACTACAGAATTGTTCACTGGACTGTAGTATATATAAATGAGAAAATACGTAGTCTTTAAATGGCGGCTATTTTACCGCAAACCACTCCATTTTTCACTGGACTGTAGTACATATAACTGAGAATAAATACGTATTTTATAGACTGATGCTGCTGTAGAGCACACTAAAGAATTGTTCACTGAACTGTAGTACATATAACTGAAAAAAAAATGTAGTCTTTAAATGGCGGCTATTGTACCACAGACCACTCATTTTTTTCACTGGACTGTAGTATATATAACTGGGAGAAAAAACGTAGTCTTTAGACTGCGGCTAATTTAACGCAAACCCCTCCATTTTTCACTGGACTGTAGTATATATAACTGAGAGAAAAAACGTATTCCCTAGACTGACGCTACTGTACAGCACACTACATAATTGTTAACTGGACTGTATTGTATAGAAATGAGAGAAAAAACGTATTCCCTAGACTGCACTACAGATCCCAGCAAGCCAAGGTACAGTAGCAGCAGCAGCAAAAATGAATACTGAGAAGACTTTGGGCAATTTCTTTTGGGTCTGTGTGGACCACGTGCTGTCCCTTCTGCCACCAGTCGCTGTGCACAGTGTGCAGCCAAGATGGCGGTAGCTGCACTACAAGTCCCAGCCAGCAGCCAGGGGGAGACCAAAAAAAAAGGTGCTTGTAGCCCTTAGAAGGGCTGTTGGGTTCTTTGAGCATGATTCCTGCCTAACCAACATCTAAATTCAGGCCTGCGTCTGACGCGAGCAGCACGGGACCAGATTCTTATATTCCCAGGTCATCTGATCTGGCCAGCCAATCCCTGCTATGAACTTGTAGGGGCCCCACGTGGTGCTAGGAGGTACCAAAGACTCTCCTGCATGTTGATTGGCTGAGAAAAGGCGCCTAACATGCCGGTAGAGGAAGATGTCATTTCCTCGAGGATCACGATATGCTCGTCCGAGTATCGAGCATATGTGACTACCCTAATGCTCGAACGAGCACCAAGCTCGGACGAACATGTTCGCTCATCTCTAAATATAACACTTCTTGACTGGGTTTTGTCATAGTTGGTCTAAATGTTCCATTTCTATTGGCAAGTCCTTTGACCTTGAATCTTTGATCTTAGTTGACCATGCTGATAGATGGAATAACGTGATTTATTACAAAACTAACAGAGTACTAGAGTGAATTAGTCCTGAATAGACAAGGGACCACATGGATGCCAGACACACATTACATCAATAGCATTTTCTCATCAGAAATTCAGAAATTCACATCCCATACTGGATTTGTGTTTAAAAAACTTCTTACAGGAAACCAGAATTAAAACCCATCTGCCTCCTCTAAACCAATAATGAATTGCACATTCCTGAATATGACAGTATGACTTAGAAGATAGCAGTGTGACCTTGGCAAAGGCCAGGACTTGATCTACTGCAGCTGATTATACTAGAATATAAAACTATTTTGTTCTGTCCACATTTGTTAGGGATTTTAAGAATGTTGCCTAAGAGCAAGAAATAGCATGCAATGAAATATATTCATTACTTGCTTGTTAAATCCTCTGCTGCCTCAGTGCTGCCACTCTGGTGGTCCCATGATTCCTGCAGCAATGCCATGACATAGATCTTTGATGTCACCTCAGCCAATCACTTATAGTGCCTTGCGAAAGTATTCAGCCCCCTGGAACTTTTCAACCTTTTGCCACATTTCAGGCTTCAAACAAAAAGATATAACATTTTACATTTTTGGTGAAGAATCAACAACAAGTGGGTCACAATTGTGAAGTGGAACGGAATTTATTGGATCATTTAAACTTGTTTTGTAATAATAAAACTGAAAAGTGGGGCGTGCAAAATTATTTGGCCCATTTACTTTCAGTTCAGAAAACTCACTCCAGAAGTTCATTGAGGATCTCTGAATGATCCAATGTTGTCCTAAATGACTGATGAAGATAAATAGAATCCACCTGTGTGTAATCAAGTCTCCGTATAAATGCACCTGCTCTGTGATAGTCTCAGGGTTCTGTTTAAAGCACAGAGAGCATCATGAAGACCATGGAACACACCAGGCAGGTCAGTGATACTGTTGTAGAGAAGTTTAAAGCCGGATTTCGATATCAAAAGATTTCCCAAGCTTTAAAGAGGACCTTTCACCGCTCCTGACATGCCTGTTTTAATAGCTTCATGCGTTCCCCATGTAATAACAAGTCTGGAACATCTATTCTTATGTCTGTATGTTGTGCCATTTCTTTATTATTTGCACTAGAAGTTATGAATGAATTGCTATTTGTCTACCAGTAAGGGAACAGAGGGGAGGTAACAAGTTTGGGGTATGTATCTGCACAGTCTGAACATGACAGCACTGATTGGCTAGAGTCAGACTGTGCAGGTACACACCCCCAACTGGTTACCTCCCCTCTGTTCCTTTACTGAAGACTAATAGCAATTCATTCATAACTTCTTGTGCAAATAATAAAGGAATGGCACAACATAGAACCATAAGAATAGATGTTCCATAATTGTTAGTACGTGGGGAATGCATGGAGCTATTAAAACAGGCATGTCAGGAGTGGTGAAAGGTCCTCTTTAAACATCCCAAGAAGCATTGTGCAAGCGATCATATTGAAATGGAAGGAGTATCAGACCACTGCAAATCTACCAAGACCCGGCCATGCCTCAAACAAGGAGAAGACTGCAGCCAAGAGGCTCATAATCACTCTGGATGAACTGCAGAGATCTATAGCTGAGGTGGGAGAGTCTGTCCATAGGACAACAATCAGTCGAACACTTCACAAATCTGGCCTTTATGGAAGAGTGGCAAGAAGAAAGCCGTTTCTCAAAGATATCCATAAAAAGTCTTGTTTACAGTTTGCCACAAGCCACCTGGGAGACACACCAAACATGTGGAAGTAGGTGCTCTGGTCAGATGAAACCAAAATCGAACTTTTCGGAAACAATGCAAAACGATATGTTTGCCGTAAAAGCAACACAGCTCATCACCCTGAACACACCATCCCTACTGTCAAACATGGTGGTGGCAGCATCATGGTTTGGCACTGCTTTTCATCAGCAGGGACAGGGAAGATGGTTAAAATTGATGGGAAGATGGATGGAGCCAAATACAGGACCATTCTGGATGAAAACCTGATGGAGTCTGCAAAAGACCTGAGACTAGGACGGAGATTTATCTTCCAACAAGACAATGATCCCAAACATAAAGCAAAATCTACAATGGAATGGTTCAAAAATAAACGTATCCAGGTCTTAGAATGGCCAAGTCAAAGTCCAGACCTGAATCCAATTGAGAATATGTGGAAAGAGCTGAAAACTGCTGTTCACAAACGCTCTCCATCCAACCTCAAAGAGCTCGAGCTGTTTTGCAAGGAAGAATGGACAAGAATGTCAGTCTCTAGATGTGCAAAACTGATAGAGACATACCCCAAGCGACTTGCAGCTGTAATCGCAGCAAAAGGTGGCACAACAAAGTATTAATGCAAGGGGGCCGAATAATTTTGCACGCCCCATTTTTCAGTTTTATTATTATAAAAAAAGTTTAAATGATCCAATAAATTTTGTTCCACTTCACAATTGTGACCCACTGGTTGTTGATTCTTCACCAAAAATGTTATATCTTTTTGTTTGAAGCCTGAAATGTGGCAAAAGGTTGAAAAGTTCCAGGGGGCCGAATACTTTCGCAAGGCACTGTACCTCAGCAGTGATGTCTACATTTAATTCATGTGATTTATGACTTCAGTGATTGGCTGCAGCAGTCACATGAATGATGTCATGGCATTGATTCAGGACTAGTGGGAAAATGAGTTCTCTACTGTTTGGCTAAGACTCTGTTCACAGTCAGGATTATGCTTGTAATGGAACCATAAGCGCAAAGTTTGATCCCTTTTATAAAATGCCACAGGCTGTTCTATTCTTGTCAAAATTATTGGAGCCAATGGAAACATTATAATGCAGATGTGAACAGAACCTAAATGCCTTTTTACATTTTAGTCGATTATCAGGAATCAGCATACAAATGCTTGTTCCTGATAATTGACCTGTGTAAATGTGCTGGCAATCAGCCAATAAATGAGCAAATGCTTGCTTTCAGGGTGATCAGATAATTTATGCAGCACATAAAATAATTTGTTTGCAGATAATTCTATGTACAAAATAATTTTCTGGCAATGATCAGGAATGGTTCATTCCTTATCATTAATAGGAATGAAAGGACCCTTAGGATATCTGTACACATACTCTTTTTCATAAATCCAATTACAACCATTATGAGAAGCAACATCATAATGTGTAAACTCATCTACAAGAGTTCTCCAAGAGATTACTTCATACATGCACAGGGATAAACACCATAGAAAGATAGAATATATTACAATGTTAATTCTGCCTTAAAGGGGTTGTCCCACAAAAAATATTCTACGTCTTTCAAACCAACACATGGATCTGAATTAAAATTCAATTCAATAAAATCTGTAATAAAAAATCTCAAATAAAATATCTGTATAGCACCACCTGCTGTTTGTTATGCTCTTTGTTTGTTCTTTACCTTATTTCGCTGTCCATTTCACTAACATCCCTGAGTTGGACACACCTGCTCCGTTCCATCCTTCAACCGCTGCAAGCCAAATCTACTGTTAGAAGCTGTGACAGTTACAGCAGAAAGGACACTACCCGCTGAGAATGGGCATGCCCCTGATCTGCAGCAGAAAGGACATACCCCTGAAAAAGGACACACTCCTGAGCTGCCCTTTTGCTAACAATGTAGCAGAGCAGTTGGGGCAATGCATGGGGAGATTTCTAGATCCATGTGAAGTACAGGGAGGTTCCAGCTTTTTAGAAAGATTGTGATAAACTATATGACGCATGATTTTCATTTTTTATATTAATCATTGGATAACCACCTTTAACTTAACTATTTGTTTCTCCCAGATAAACCCCTCTGATTTATTTCAGTAAATACAAATCAATCAATGTTGTATCAAATATGTACACAACTAAATACTGAGCCATAGTCTTTTTTCTGATGTTAGATGTTAACACTATGATTAATTGCAACAATATAATTCATTTTTAGCAAGCTATAAAGTTGAAACTGAGCAGCCAAAAAGCAGATGCTCATTTCTGGACACTAACTCTTTGCTTCCTCACCAGAACCCCGGCCATGATTGGATGTTCCTTTGTGGTTGATCGAGCATACTTTGGAGACATTGGGCTGCTGGATCCTGGCATGGAGGTGTACGGAGGAGAAAATATTGAGCTTGGCATGAGAGTAAGTTTCCAATTTAATGCAGTGTAATTTGTGAGAGCACATTTTTTAAATGCATGCATCGTTCTCTGTAAAATATGGGAGTAATGACTGAGTACAATGGCCTATTTCCATGTGTGATACACTTTAAAACTCACTGTAGGCAGCTTGACAAAATATAAATTTATAGCCATGTACAGTATAGTTTGTCAATTTTCTAAATGCTAGATTTGAGTTTGAACTGTATGCCATAAGTTAATAATGGAAGGGAGAAGATTCTAGTTCATACTACGTGAATACTCTAAAGTTAGAAAAATTAGGTTATTTAAAAATAAAGTGTGTAAAAATTCAGCTGAGCTGAAATCCTACAATAGTTTGCATTTAAATCTAGTAACAGTAGTTATTCTACTGTTCTTGCCACTTATAACTGAGCCATTTCTGACCAGTCATTTTTACTGCAACTAACGCTACAGTTCTATACATGAACTGCATAATAAAGACAGATATCTATATGTTATTTAAAATGAAAAAAATCTGGCTCCTTACAGTCGCCACTAGAGGGAGGTAAGAATCATACTGCATATTATTTATACTTTAAAGAGGACCTTTCACCGTTCCTGACATGCCTGTTTTTATAGCTTCATGCATTCCCCATGTAATAACAATTCTGGAACATGTATTCTTATGTCTCTATGTTGTACCATTCCTTTATTATTTCTACTAGAAGTTATGAATGAATTGCTAGCAGTCTGCAGTAAGGGTACAGAGGGGAGGTAACCAGTTGGAGGTGTGTGCCTGCACAGTCTCACTCTATCCAATCAGTGGTGACATTTTCAGACTGTGCAGGTACACACCCCCAACTAGTTACCTCCCCTCTGTACCCTTTGAATTGCTAGCAGTCTGCAGTAAGGGTACAGAGGGGAGGTAACCAGTTGGGGGTGTGTAACTGCACAGTCTGAAAATGTCACCACTGATTCGATAGAGTGAGACTGTGCAGGCACACACCTCCAACTGGTTACCTCCCCTCTGTACCCTTACTGCAGACTGCTAGCAATTCATTCATAACTTCTAGTAGAAGTAATAAAGGAATGACACAAGAATAATAGGGACATAAGAGACATAAGAATAGATGAATAGATGCTCCAGAACTGTTATTACATGGGGAATGCATGAAGCTATTAAAACACGGATGTCAGGAGCGGTGAAAGGTCCTCTTTAAACTCAATAATACAATAATATGCAGCATAATGCATTACTTTGGTAGCAGTCACAATTTTATAATTCATGTTTATGGCTATGGAAAGGCAACAGTTTTTAGGGCTTTGCATGAGAAAGGATGGCGCTCCAACCCCAATGAAGTTGTATTATAAATAAATCAGTATATGGTAATGGCCCTGAGCATGGTGATGCCAAGTAAAAGATTTACTTTTAAGATTATTTCTGCAATAAAAAGTATTTGCCTTGGATGAAGTGAGAAATACATTTATAAAATGCCATGTTGAATTGTATATTTTGCATAAAGATAGCAAGTCTTAACCTTTAGTTATTACTCTTTGACCCATGGTCTGAGGATTCTATACTACTTTTTCTGTGTAAATTCCTACCTTTCTGAGGTAGGAAGAAGACCATATATAATGACAGATATGTAAAAGTAGGAAACTTTATTGTTGTTGTTCTCATTGTTATTTCAGTATCTTACATAGTGCCTTGAAAAAGTATTCATACAACTTGAACTTTTCCACATTGTTTTCATGTTTCACCCACAAAAGTATTTTATTGGGATTTTTGGTGATAGACTAACGTAGCAATTATGTGTGAAGAGAAAAGACAATGATACATGGCTTTCTTTCAACATTTTTAATAAACAAAAATCTGGAGTCAATACTGTGTAGGACCACCTTTCGCTGCAATTACAGCTGCAAGTCTTTTGGGTTATGTTTCTGTCAGCTTTGTACATCTAGAGGCTGAAATCTTAGCCCATTGTTCTGTGCAAAATAGTTCAAGCTCAGTCAGATTGGATGGGGAGCACCTGTGAACAGGTTTTCACACAGATTCTGGATTTAGGTATAGACTGTGACTTGGCAATTCTAAAGCATGAATACGCTTTGATTAGTGTTGAGCGAGCACCTCTGTGCTCGTATGCTTGGGTGCTCTGGCCGAGCACTAGGGGTTGCTCGAGTGCTCGGCCGAGCACCCGAGCATAATGTTAATCAATGGGACTAAACCAGGCACCCCTCGCTCGGAAAAGGGGACGGTGTCTGGTTAATAGAAAAAGGTCAGAATCGCAACTTCTCCTCTTTTACTCCTTTCACTCGTAAAAGTATGCTAATTAACTGAATTTGTATGCATTAGCGTACAAATCAACATTACAGTGTGGGTAAGAGACTCGAGCATTGCATAGAATTGACAGGCGAAGAGCAGATATTGATTAGATTATGGCAACTACTATAAAATAGATGTTAAACACCAATCAAGTAAGAAATTACAAACAATATTAGGGTTTACTTCTACCTGAGCTGCCTTATACAATTCAGGCAGCGTTTGAGGTAGGGCAGCTCCCGGAGTCTATGAGGGAGGCAGTTATTGTAGTCATACCCAAGCCTGGCAAAGATCATCCCTGAACCCTACAGGCTAATTTCATTACTATGTACAGATGTAAAACTGATAACTAAGGTTTTGATGAATAGGCTAATAAATCATGATCTGTGTCTTACTCACACAGATCAAACAGGCTTTATGCCTGGAAAATTGACGGTGAGAAGCCTTTTTGCAGGTATTTCTTAATCTACATTTGTGGTCAGTGGAGGGGCAGGTAGGTGATTTCACTTAACTCTGCCAAAGCTTTTGACAGCATTCTTATTCTTATAGAAGGTATTGGAGCAAATGGGATTCCGTCCCCAATGCATGTCATTGGTCCATTAGCTCTATATCCATCTGGACGAACGCATAGGAACCAACAATGGAGTGTCCCTTTCATTTAAGTTACAGAGAGGAGCCAGGCAGGAGTGTCCCCTGTCTCCCCTTCTTTTTACCTTGCAACATGGCTTTATTGAAGAATGAATCACCTACTATGCTGATAACATTTTTTTTTTTTTTTTAAGAGATCTTGATAAGTCAAGGCCAATTTTCGGGAATCATTATAAACTGGAACAAAATTGACATAGAATTATTTCCAAATACGGTGTCTTTATTTACCACTCCTATCCCCATTGTTTCATCCTTTAAAAATTCAGGGGTGCATAAATCCACCCATCCAACACATTATAATGTCCTAAATCTGATATGTATTATTGATTGTAGTAATCAGAAAGTAACCACATGGTGAAAACGGCCATTATCTGTGATCAGTCGTGCTAATTTAGTGCAAATAGTGCTAATGCAACAATTCCTGTATATACTTCATAGTTCCCCCATATGGATACCAATGACATATTTTTTTAATTCTCTTTATAACACTGATTTGCTCAAATAAAGAGAATTGTGGTTTTGGTGGTTCCATGACTTTATTTTTTATCCACACAATTTCAATATTTGACAGGTTGAGGTTGAGGAGAATCACGTGTATCATAGAGAAACTGACTAAGTATATGTCCAGAGGATAGTCCCCTATGTATCTCCTAGAACTAGGAGAATAGATATGAGCACCAGAACTCACTCCTACCTTGGAGCATATGATTAAAGTCTGGGATAAAAATAACATTTTAAGGGGTAAGGTTGGTTGTAATCATTTTACCCCCCTTTGGTGTCACAATAACTTTTCTGAAATCATGAAACTAGGAGAGTTTTCCCTATGAGAAAAGCAGGTATTCAGACTGTGGCCCAAATTCTAGAGGGTGGAACTTTTTAAAGTCTTGATCACATTAGAGATAAGTTTGGTCTTGCAAATGCTCACTCACTGCATATGATATGGGAGTGCAGAACTGAAGAGTTTTTTTAGGAGGATTTGGAACTTATTAGAAAGGTGTCTGGCAGTCAAATTCAAGCCTCTCCTAAATAATGTACCAATCTTACTAACTGTGATGTCAGTGGTGATATTACTAAATGTGATGTGATACAGCGAATGTTATATCAAACTAGAAAGTTAATAGCCAGACAATAGATTCAGCTGTCACCTCCTACAGAATATAATTATATTAAATGAGGTTAGAATGGAAAGGGGTATATATTAAAAGAGAAATAGTACAGTATTATTGTAATATTTAATATGTAATATTTATTATTATTATTATTATTAATATTACAAATGTGAGCAGATCTGGAGCCTGTATATAGCCAAACCAAGACTACCCTCTACTTATTTAAAAGGACATGGAAGGACTTCCTTAACCTATTCTACATGGCACTATAGATTATAGAACTACAGGGTGGGCCATTTATATGGATACACCTAAATAAAATGGGAATGGTTGGTGATATTAACTTCCTGTTTGTGGCACATTAGTATATGGGAGGGGGGGGGACTTTTCAAGATGAGTGGTGACCATGACGGTCATTTTGAAGTCGGTCATTTTGGATCCAACTTTAGTTTTTTCAATGGGAAGAGGGTCATGTGACACATCAAACTTATTGAGAATTTCACTAGAAAAACAATGGTGTGCTTGGTTTTAACGTAACTTTATTCTTTCATGCGTTATTTACAAGTTTCTGACCACTTATAAAATGTGTTCAAAGTGCTGCCCATTGTGTTGCATTGTGAATACAACCCTCTTCTCCCACTCTTCACACACTGATAGCAACACCGCAAAAGAAATGCTAGCACAGGCTTCCAGTATCCGTAGTTTCAGGTGCTGCACATCTCGTATCTTCACAGCATAGACAATTGCCTTCAGATGACCCCAAAGATAAAAGTCTAAGGGGGTCAGATCGGGAGACCTTGGGGGCTATTCAACTGCTACATGATGATGTGTTTCCCTCTTTATGCACTGAAGCTGGCACGTTCCCTGAGTTTTTCCAGCAAGATGGTGCACCACCACATTATGGGTGTCAGGTCCGAGCATTCCTAGATGAACAGTTTCCTGGAAAGTGGATTGGTCATCGTGGGCCAGTTGAATGGCCCCTAAGGTCTCCCGATCTAATTTCATTTTTTTAATCAGATCATTTTTATTGGTATTTTGTAGAAGCACAAGACAGAGGTAAAAACATAGAAAAACTTAAACATGAACCCATACAGGGTCAAACGCACTCCCACCCCACAGTCCTCTTGTGGACATTCCTTATTTCCTATAATAAATAGCTTGTAAACCAGATGGACATGAGACTTATAAATCACAATCCCCTTAAATGAGAAACGATCTGTAAAACACGGATACCATCCGTGTTGTGTCCATGTTTTTAATGGACCAATAGACTATGAGCATGATAGTTCTGTAGGCACTGACAAAAATAGGGAAAGCTTCTATGGTGTAACCCCAGATCCCAGATCATGGTAAACCATGGATATGTGAATACACACAATAATAGGCTATGGGTATGTGTTCTGTGGAGACCACAGACAGACCACATCCAGGATTCATTGACATTTGAATAAGGTCTACCTCAGTGAATTAAAAAGGACCTGTCACGTCCTCAGAGAAACACAACTAGCTACGTACCTATGCATTGTTATCTTCTCTGACTCTGGCACTGTTTATTTCTTCTCCTAGCCTTCCCTGTTCAGCAGATATTGGTGCCTATAGTTCTGACACCTGATAGCAATGATTTATAAGGTGGAGGAGCACAGTGCTCATTGTCAATGGTTGAGTGTGAGAGAGTGGTCACCTGACAATTTACTGCTAGTGGGCATTGAGTTTAATGGCACTAATGCTGCCAAACGGTGGAGTCTAGGAGAGAAAAAAAAGGTGCAGAGTCAGCACAGATAAGGATGCAAAGGTATGCAGATTTTAATTTCTCTGAGAATGTGACAGATTCCTTTTAAAAAGTAACCTCACTTTTTGTACATCTAAGGAAAACTAGGAATGCTACCTATCCCTTTTATTAAGAAGTGCAATACTGAAGAAAGAAGTTTGGTGAAACTGGACAATTAATAGATAAGGCAGCATGGGAAAATAAAGAGGAGGAATATAGGGAACTGGTAATAGGTATCTCTTAAACACAATTATTCTGCCAGGATCAGCGGACGTTTACAGAGTCTGGAAAGCCAGGAAGATTTCTGGCGGGACTGGTTGAAGGGAAAAAAAAGGAACAATTATTTCCTCTATGTATGATAAAGAAGGGAGACTTAGAGATAGCTCGGAGGATATTCGTGAGATTCTCACAGATTATTACAGGACCCTATATAGATCCCAAACGGAGGGGAAAGAGATAGGAGTGGTACGGCAATATGTAGAGAGCTGCCGATTACCGAAGCTATTGGAGGGGGTGATCAGGGCTTTAGAGGAAGATTTTACAATCGATGAAGTAATGAGAGTAATTAGAGATTCCTATAAGGGGAAGGCCCCTGGCCCGGATGCTCTTCCTTTTGAATTGTATAAATCCTTGGGTACTTTGTTGCCTCCAGAGTTAATGAAGGTTTATAATGAGGCTGAAAAAATTTAAAGATTACCCCCCTCTATGTATAGCGCTCTTATTACACTCATATTAAAACCTGGAAAGAAGGAGAATGATGCAGGGTCATATAGACCAATTTCACTGCTGAACGTGGACCAAAAAATCTTAGCCAAGATTTTGACTAATAGACTATCAGGGGCAATATCTGAGTTGATTTCGGTAGACCAGACTGGGTTCAGACCTGGCTGTACGACCTCGTACAACATCAGAAGACTCCATGCTAACATCTTAAGGAGGGGGGGGCTGCTCCATCCTGTCGTTAGACGCAATTAAGGCGTTTGACAGGGTGGAGTGGCCCTTCCTGTGGGAGGTGTTGGCAGGGTTTGGGTTTGGGGCACGATTTATAAATTGGTTGAAGATTCTGTATAAAGAGCCTAAGTCGGCTGTTGTAGTAAATGGTCATCAGTCTGAGGAGTTTGTGTTATCACGGGGCACTAGGCAGGGCTGTCCTCTCTCCCCCCTCATCTTTGCCCTGTTTATTGAACCCCTAGCGATTAAACTTAAAAGGGAGGGAGGATTTGAAGGGTTTGGGTGTGGGGGGACAGAGGACAGACTGTCTTTATATGCGGATGACATCCTTTTGTATATTAAAAACGCATCAGAGAAGCTAGAAGGCATTATAGGCTTGATCAAGGAATTTGGAGAACACTCAGGCCTTGGTATCAACTGGCAAAAATCTGTACTGATGCCAATGGGGGAGGAAGTAAGGTCTGGGGACATTAAGGTACTGCGGGAAGGAGAATCGTTTACATACCTAGGCGTTGCAATAACATCTGATGTAGATAGGTATGTTGAACTAAATGTTAAACCATTGCTGCAAAAAATTACGAAAAAGTGTAAAATATGGATGAAGTTACCTATTGCCATTATGGATAGGATAAGCATTGTGAAAATGATAGTCTTGCCCCAGGTTCTTTATGTATTGAGGAATAGCCCTATGTGGATAGGAAAGAAAGTATTTAAACAACTAAAATCTCTAGTCTCTGAGTTCATATGGCATGCTCGAAAGCCAAGAATTAAAGCAGAATATCTCCACAAAGGCATAAAAAATGGGGGCCTGGGCCTTCCTGATTTTGAGTTATATTTTCTTTCTTCACAATTGGTATATTTGATAAGGTGGTGGGAAAATAATTATTTTGTAGATTGGGTGGACAAAAGTAAGGATATATGGGAATGGTTGGAGGTTGGTCAAGCGAGGTCGTGTCTAGAAGAAATGACTCACAAAATATGGGAGCGACTGAGGAAGGTGATACGATTAGAGGGGTCATTGGATTTCATGCCGTTATTTGGCAATAGTAGGTTTAAAGAGTTTGTTAATATTGATTTCATGTATTGGAAACGGCTTGGTCTTACTAAAGTGGCTAAATTATTTAAGGATGGCAACCTGAGAAAATTTGGGGAACTTCAGGAAATACATACCATTCCAACATCTGGTTTATATAGGAATATACAGCTACAGCATGCTTTTCACGCGTCTCAGGAAAAAGGTAGATTTCATATTCACTATTCACAGGTAGTTTCCTTTTTGAGAGTTACGATTACAAGTAAAAAAGTATTATCCAAGGTGTATAGGATAATTCAAAGGGGGAAGATAGAGGAGACGGTTCACAAGAGTAAGAAAGATTGGGAAATGGATTTAGGGATTAATTCAGGAATGGGCTGGGCTAGTATTTGGAGATGGGCCAATAAAGCAGCAATTAATAAAAACCATATCATAACACAGTTTTTCATGGTATATCGCCTATACCTTACCCCCAAGATTATATCTAAATTCAAGAAAGGGAATGGTAGGAATTGCCCTAAATGTGACATGGAAGAAGTAGCGTTCCTCCATATGTTATATGAATGTAAGGCGATGAGGGAGTTTTGGGATGAGCTGTCAACTTTGATAAGGGTAAGAATTAATATGGATGACTTGGGGGGTATAGGAGCAAGATTACTGGGTAATATGGAAGTAGTTAAAGAAATTGAGAACAGAGACATTTTGAATAAAATTTATTTTATCGCACGGTTGGGCATTGCCAGAAATTGGATGGCGGCAAGGGCACCAACGATGGGCTATATCAAAAGTAAAATCAGACAGATAATAAACTTTGAATATGGATACTATGTTAAATTAAATAATCAAAAAAAAATTTTTTTAATCTGGCACAGATGGATTGAAACAATGCCACAGTGTGAAAAAGCAGGTCTGATACAGAGTCTTAAGATGGTTTAAATGAACAAGGAAGGCTATACAAGTCTATAAATTAACTGCTTACCTTCCTGTCGCTAGGGTAGATAGGTTAAGGGGGGGAGGGATTTTAGTTAGGATAGATTATGAATGTGGAATTGTAAGGTATGAAGGTTTCAGGACCCAGGTGTCGCCAAAGTGTTATAGACAACGTTGAAGGGGAAGGGGGGTTAAAGTTACTAGAGGGATGACAGTAAGGGATTGGGGCATGGGAAGATAGGGGGGGAGGGGAGGATGGAATAAGGGTTAAATATAAGTTGTTTGGGTGCACTGGCGACCCCTGTGGGAAAGGTAACCTCATGCCATTTAAGAATCATGTAAGGATGTAATTGGGGGTTAAAAGTACAGATGAATTGTGAAGACGAAATTATTTCTCTTTATGATAGACATTGTTAAATTATTTTTTTTTATTTTTTTTGTACAAAGAAAAAAAAAGAAAAAATAGAAAAAGAAGTGCAATACTGCAAATGCAATCATAGTTGTTATTTATCACTTCACTTCAATCCACTCCTACTTTTGTGATAATGTAGGTATCCAGTCCAGCAATGTTGAGTAGCAAACCCATAGTTTGTTTTGTTCCACTATTGTTGTAGGTGGAATAAAGCTGGGTATTACCAATACATCATAACTATATGAACTCACTTAACCTGCCCTGAATTTTATAACATCTCATGACCACAAACAAAACTGGCCAGACCTCCTATGTTCCTGAAAATTAGTTCATGGTACTGGTTGGGAAATCCACAGGAGAGTCTAAAACTTCAGGACTGCATCCTGGAACCCAAGAACAAATCTTAGAGGAACATAGCTGTCACATAATAGATCGCCAGTTGTATCTGGGATACTGGTAATTAGAGATGAGTGTAGTTTTTAAAAAAATCATCAAGAAGTTCATCAGGAAAGTCGATTTATTACAAATTAATTTGTCACAAGTCACTATAAGCAGGTATACCCATATGTCACGGCACCTGAGGTAATGTATAGAGCGGGCTGTTGCAGTGAGCCCACTCCATGCACAGCAATTACCGGCTGTATCATATAGCAGACATCCAGCGGTAATGATGAGGAATGGCCATCCTGCCAAACCCCATCATTTAACCCTTGAGATGCCGCGATCAACACGGATCCTAGCATCTGTAAGATAAGGTAGAGGGATGTGGCTCCCACTGTCTTTCGAACGGTTACCATGGCAGCCTGAACGCTTTTGAAGCTTCACCTGGCTGCCATAGTAACCTCTTTGCTGTGCTGTGCACAAATCACCGCTCAGCAAGGAGACAGTCAAAATGCTATTCACCCTAATTGATTGCTATTTGGGTGACTAGTACAAGGGATCAAAAGATCCCAAGGTCTAGCTCCCTAAGGGGATTAAAAGTTAAAAAGAGCAGAGCTGGTGGCATGCCTTACTAGCAGAGGGAGCAGAAGGACCAGAAAAGCAAGAGGCAGGGTCATGACAGGTGAGGGCACAGAGGCAGTTCCTGGGCCATGCCAACTACAGCATGGTGTCAGAGGAACCCACTGATTCCTGGCTGTGTGTATCGTCACTTGAGATGATGTTGAAGGGCGAGTCAACAGTTCCAGTACAGCTGGATTTTTGGTCAAAACACGACCGCTGGATGACAGTTGCAGCTCTGGGCTGTTGCTGCGGCTGCTGCCCTTCTTCTGATGCTACTTGTGCCAGCTACAACAACATTTTAGCCACTGCCTGTTCCTTTGGAGGGCCCAGGCAACTGTCTGTTGGCCATAGTTTACAGTAACTGTATCAGTACTGTAACAAATTAATGTTGGAGCATTAAAGAGGTATTCCCATCTCACAAATGTAGTTTGTATAGTTAGATATAGCCATACAAATATTATTACTAATAGAATGTATTTATATAAAATGTACCGTTTAGAAGATTTGTCTATTTGTATAGGCATTGTCCCACACACATCAGTCAGGCCGTTGCCCCTGGTTACGACCACTGCGGCCATGTAGTAGTGGTGGCCAGCTTGCTCCTTTTAAAACCTGCTCTGAGGTAACTGCTGTATTGTGAACGCACATTACATGAGCATGTGGACACACATCTTTGGGTATTTTCATATCTGCGTTTTGGACGCTACCAGTCCAAAACACAATGGTCAGAATCTGTCCAAAACGCAGACTTTATAAACGGATCCTGCTCCATAGAGATGAATTGATCTTGGAACAGGATCCGTTTCTCTGCGTTTTGGAAACGCAGACAAAAATACTACAACCCTAAGATGTGTGTCCGCATGCTCATGCAATGTGCGTTCACAATACAGCAGTTACCTCAGAGTGGGTTTGTACAAGAGCAAGCCGGCCACCACTACTAAACAGCTGCAGTGGCCGTAACTAGGGGCAACGGCCTTACTGATGTGCGTGGGACAATGCCTATACAAATAGGCAAATCTTCTAAACGGTACATTTTATAGAAATACATTCTATTAGTAATAATATTGGTATGGCTATATCTAACTATACAAACTACATTTGTGAGATGGGAATACCCCTTTAATGTGGTTATATATTGGACCACCCTTTAATACTAAAGCACAGTAATTCTATGTATAAACTAATAAATTAATGGGGATTGTGTCAGCAGTTCAACAAGATGCACAGTGCTATGTATTAGACCACCCTTTAATACTGAGGCACAGTAGTACTTTCTAATGGCACCATTTAATAATACTGAGGCACAGTAATTCTATATATAAACTAACAGATTAACTGGGATTGTGGCAGCAGTTCAACAAGATGCACACAATGCTTACTCAATCTGCACTGTTCCTGCAGTCTCCCTGTTCTCTCAGTCACAGTGTAATGGCAGTGACAGCGCAGGGTGAGGCTTATAGTGACATCACAAGCGATGGCTACCTGCTGGTTGGCTGGCTGCACGGTATTATGGGTGATATCGCATTCCCGGGCTTCTTACTTTCACTTTGTAACATGTGCAGCAGCCATTTTAGAAAACATCAGATTCTTTACCACGAAAGGTGAGGAAATTCTGCTTCATGGCAAATCAAATCTTTCCTAAGCTTCGGATTGAATTCCGCTTTGGATGCCTCGATTCGTTCAACACTACTGGTAATATTTAACCATATAAGTAATATCATACCCTTATTTTACTTTGCATCTAGAAAGAGTGTCTGAAATCACTTCCCCACAAATTTGAAGTATGGAACATATGGGTGGACACTAGAACTGTGCACACTATAAAATATAGAATAGATTTTGTCAGGAAACTGCATGTTTAATATGTGATCTTTTTTTCCTAAATAGGGGTTGTCAATATGATATATTCTGTGGTCTTTTTAGCTGTTCTAAAAGGTGAAAGCTAACTATGGGCCAGGGTAGGTTAACCAACACTGCTTTGCTTCAACAAAAAAAAAAAAAAAAAAATGGAACACTTTTTCCTTAAACACGTTAGACATTTTTCTAGGCAACGGATCAGTGGGACATGAGCAGAACAGAATTGGCATCTGGGTTCTGTCCATGCTTTTCACAGACCAATAGATTGCTTTGGAAACATTTGGTGCATGTCTCCACTGTTTTTCAACTAAGCCATAGTCTGGAAGAAACAAAGATGCGTGAATAAACACATTAAAAACAATGCACACCAGTGCTGTCCGTAGAGATTACCTGACACGTGAGTTCACTGACGTGAATATGCTCTCAATATGCATCAGGTCAGGAGTTGTCTTTATGTGAAAATCCTTTTAAAATAGCTGTCCCACCATAACTTATCACATACCCAGCAGTCATATTTCCACCAATCATGAGGTCCTCCTCTCTCTGCATCTTGCTGACTTTTCTAGGACATGGAGACTTTGAAGGATGATTTGGAAGAAGTAAATCCAGCAAAAGATGAGGATGGTCATCATTAAGACCTGGCCCTAAGGGGTACAGACTGGATGGTATTGGTTGGCACACTAGCAGTGGAATAATAAAGGCTTCCATCTTATTCGTATTGAATTACATATCTTAGTTCATGACTGATGTAGGAATAAGTAAATGTAGGAATAAATGAATAAAACTGATACAGAATAAGTCTCCCTGCAGTCTCCCTGCAATCTCCCTCTCTGATATTCTTCTATTAATCATCTTCAGTAATAATGTCCCTAGTGCATGAGCACTTGCCACATCTCTTCCTATGCTCAGCTCACAGGGCAATGATGGAGGCTGCACCGGATGAGGGTTTTATAGGGCTGTGACATCGCAGGGGATGGCTATCTGCAGATTGGCTGGCTGCACGATATTATGGGTCATATCTTGTTTCCGAGCTTCTGTTCTCTACACTTAGATTTGTTTTGTAACACATGCAGCTGCCATTTTAGGAAAACCTGATTCATTATCACAAAGCATGAGAAAATTCAGATTTGTTTCCTAGACTTCGGACCTAATTCCGCTTTGAATGCTTCGCTTCACTCAACACCAGTTCAATAATCAAATATGATATATGAAAATGAAGACCATGGCATGTCTATTTCTATCTTTAACTCATGGCCAAGAGTCAGAAATAAAATAATTACATGAAACAATTTTAAAGGGACTGTCCATCTTCAGGGTGAAATCAAACAACCCTCCAGATCAACCAGCAATAAAGAATGGGTAAGTAATATACTTACCTATCAAATCCCATACCATGGCTCCAGTTCTGCTGGCCGGGCTCTATTTACTTGGCTGCAGCTGTGATGTCACATATCGATCATGTGCTGTTGAAATGACATCACCAATGCAGCCGGGGAAATAGAGCCCATCCGGGAAAACCACAGTGCTGCACAGTATCCGGCAATTGAGTACTTATCCATTCTTTATTGGTGGTTGGTCCAGAGAGTTGTCCAGTTACATCTTTAAACTGGGCAACCTGTTTAATTCTTTCCTTAAAACACTTATGAATGAAAGCTCTTAATCATGCATTTTCTCCATATACCACTTCATGTACATTTCACTGAAATGTTTTACTTAGTCCAAACCACACATTAATCAGTGTCAGTTTTCAGAGAATTATTAATCCAATATCAAAGTCATCTGCAAACCACAGATGTGCTGAATGTATTGAGCAGGATCCCTGAACCCAGGACATGAACTGTGGGCCTTGAGAGTGACTCCATAAGTATTGTAATAGCCTAGCTTTATACAAAGTATTAAGTCTTTATGACAATGAGATCAAATGACATTGAGAACAGGATGAAGCAAAGCTACATAAATTGTAAAATGTTTAACACATATTAAAAATATTAATGAGATTGAAGAAAGTTCCCATCCATTAGTAAAGGCAAAGTATTAGCTGCCACTTGGTGCATTTAGAGGTGAATGTGATCTATGTGATTACAGCTACTTATGTACACTGTGCTAATAAAAAAGGCACAATCTGCTAAAGTGGCCTTGCATTTGTACCATTAGCTCTCATCATATAGCCATACAAGGTGAAAAACTTAATTATGATGACACACAAATGTACCTTTCATTCATAAATACAAAAAATGGGTAATTATGGAAAGAAATTTTTCTTGATGCCTGAACAGCAGAAGAACAATAACAGGTATGAAGTTTGTGATGCATACATACATACACAGTGTACAGCAATGCAGCAACAACATATAAAGCACTATGCCAGTTAAATGTTATAATTTTAAGGCAAATTTAAAAGAATTCTAGGAACATGTACATTTTCAGACGTAAATATCCATGTGTGATATGAAATCTTATAAAAAAGATAAGCAAATTACAGTGACTGTTTTTCCAAAAAGAAAGAAAGCTGAGTCTCTGATGCCACCAGATGTAAGGTAGCTATCCTATAATTCTCTCTGCCTTTTAAACAGGCCTAAGTTGAAACATAACTTGGAAGATAGCAAAATCAGTACCTCTTCTGCAGACAGCTGTTTTGGCGATATAAATACTGAAATCTATGAACATTCCTTGCTAGTAGTGGTGGTCGGCTTGCTTCTTTTCAAACCCACTCTGAGGTAACTGCTGTATTGTGAAGGCATATTGCATGAGCATGCGGAGACACATCTTAGGGTACTTTCAGATCTGCGTTTTGGACGCTACCAGTCTAAAATGCAATGGTCAGGATCCGTCCAAAACGCAGACTTTATAAATGGATCCTGCTCCATAGAGAAGAATTGATCTTGGAACAGGATCTGTTTCTCTGCGTTTTGGAAGTGCAGACAAAAATGTTACAACTAGAGATGAGCGAATCCTAAAAGATTCGGGGATTCGGTATTCGGCCCGAATCCCACCGCGAAATTCGTGGATTCGGGCCGAATACCGAATCCCATTAAAGTCTATGGGAGACCCGAATCATTTTGCGGGGGCCAAAGGTTCGGCCGTATCTATCCGCAAAATTGCGGATAGATACGCCGCGGCTCCTATGAAGAAGCTCTATAGTTGTCCGTGCGTACGGACAACTATAGGCATTTTCAATGGGGCCGCCCGGCGTGTGTTCCGTGCGCACGGAACACCTGCCGGGCGGTCCCATTGAAAATGCCTATAGTTGTCCGTACGCATGGACAACTATAGAGCTTCTTCATAGGAGCCGCGGCACAGGGAAGACCTGTGCAGCAGCGGCAAAGAAGAAAGAAGACCAAGGCCCAGCCCCCTCCAGCGTCAGAACAAGTAAGTTTTTATGTTTTATGTGTGTGTGTGTGTAGTATGTGTGTATGTATATGTGTGTGTATGTATGTATGTGTGTGTGTAGTATGTGTGTGTGTAGTATGTGTGTATGTATATATGTGTGTGTGTGTATGTATATGTGTGTGTATGTATGTACGTATGTATGTGTGTGTGGGTATATGCATACACTGTACGTACTGTATATTGTACAGCATGGAGCAGGGGTTATATTGTCCTGCATGGTGTAACCGCCATGCATTTGTTGTACAGTATATATTATAATCCCTGTACCATGCTATACAATGTACAGTATGATTCATACACCATACTGTATAATACACAGTATGATCCGTACACCATACTGTATAGTATACAGTATAATCCGTACACCATGCTGTATAGTATACAGTATAGTCCGTACACCATGCTGTATAATACACAGTATAATCCGTACACCATGCTGTATAGTATACAGTATAATCCGTACACCATGCTGTATAATATACAGTATAATCCGTACACCATGCTGTATAGTATACAGTATAGTCCGTACACCATACTGTATAGTATACAGTATAATCCCTACACCATGCTGTATAGTATACAGTATAATCCGTACACCATGCTGTATAGTATACAGTATCCCTACACCATGCTGTATAGTATACAGTATAATCCGTACACCATGCTGTATAATATACAGTATAATCTATATATCATGCTGTATAATATACAGTATAATCTATCCTTGTTGCTGCTCCCATTCAGTATAACGTCTCCTTAGTTTAAAAAAAAAAAAATAAAAAAAATCGGTAGCTCAGGTATACATTTCTTTATTGGCAAATGGGGGCATGGCATGGGAGGAGCCAGGGTAGCATGTGGGATGGGCCGGGGTAGTGGGTGGGGTTAGGGGCCCCATTCAGATTCTTGCTATGGGGCCCAATGATTTCTATGTATGCCCCTGGCTGTATCTATCCGCAATTTTGCGGATAGATACGGCCCCATTCATACGGTCGTGTGAATGGGGCCTAAAAGTTGCCCCAACATGTGAAAACCTCAGAAAATGATGGAAACACCTTGGAAATGCATAGGAAACACCAGGGGCAGCATGTAGGGATGCCTCTGAGGCTCCCTAATTGCACCATTTTTTCTAAATCTGGCCAATAGTCTGGGGATGACCCCAAGGCAATTTTCAGGGACATGGTAATGGTGACCCACTTAAAAATGCTGCCTGACAACCTGGCAGTGAACCCCTGATTGTCTGTCTTTCAATAAGATTGCAGTGTAAAGCATGGTGGTGAGCCTCAGTATGACTTTTAGGATGGAGATTGCATGTGGACACGTACTCCCTGGAACAGGGCTGCCATCAGGAATTTCGGGGCCCCCTACAGGCAAATTTCGCGGGCCCTCCCCTTTCGGGTAAACTTTACAGATTGCAAAATGGCTAACTTTTTTTTCTTAACAAGTCGCATCATTGTGTTTATTATCCCTGTACAGTGACATCACTGTGTTTGTTATCCCTGTACTGTGACATCACTGTTTATTATCCCTGTACGGTGACATCACTGTGTTTATTATCCCTGTACTGTGACATCGCTGTGTTTATTATCTCTGTACAGTGACATCGCTGTGTGTATTATCCCACTGCAGGAAGAGGTAAGTGGTCTGTGTTTGTGTGTTTGTTTTCTATTTTTCAGGGTCATGAATGCAGAGGACTACGTCGGATTCGGTGGACTACGTCGGACCAGCTTTTTTTTTTTTTAATAAAATGGTCAAACAGGGGTCTGGGGGAGTGTTTATTTCAATAAAATGTTTTATACTGGTGTGTGTGTATTTTTTTTAACAATACTACAGTTTTAGTAATTACGGCTATCTACAGACGGCCCTGATTACTAATACTGGGCTTAGTGCTTGCTGGTATGGCAGGCCAGCACTAACCCCAACATCTATTACCTCGGCACCCACCGCCACCAGGGGTGCCGGGAAGAGCCGGGTACCCGCAGGACCGGACCTTCTAAATTGAGGGTCTGGCTCTGGGGCGGCTGCAGGCTGGTACCATTAGGCTGGGAAGGGCCAATAACCGTGTCCCTTCCCACCCTGGTAGTGCCAGGCTGCAGCTGCTGGTTGTATCTGGCTGGTGAAGGAAAAAAGGGGGGGACCCCACGCCATTTTTTTACAAAAATAATTTTAAAAAAATGGCGTGGGGTCCCCCCCTTTTTTCCTTCACCAGCCAGATACAACCAGCAGCTGCAGCCTGGCACTACCAGGGTGGGAAGGGACACGGTTATTGGTCCTTCCCAGCCTAATGGTACCAGCCTGCAGGCGCCCCAGAGCCAGACCCTCAATTTAGAAGGTCCGGTCCTGTGGGTACCCAGCTCTTCCCAGCACCCCTGGTGGCGGTGGGTGCCGAGGTAATAGATGTTGGGGTTAGTGCTGGCCTGCCATACCGGCAAGCACTAAGCCCAGTATTAGTAATCAGGGCCGTCTGTAGATAGCCGTAATTACTAAAACTGTAGTATTGTAAAAAAAAAAATACACACACACCAGTATAAAACATTTTATTGAAATAAACACTCCCCCAGACCCCTGTTTGACCATTTTATTAAAAAAAAACAAATAAATAAATAAATTAAAAAAAAAGCTGGTCCGACGTAGTCCACCGAATCCGACGTAGTCCTCTGCATTCACGACCCTGAAAAATAGAAAACAAACACACAAACACAGACCACTTACCTCTTCCTGCAGTGGGATAATACACACAGCGATGTCACTGTACAGGGATAATAAACACAGAGATGTCACCGTACAGGGATAATAAACACAGAGATGTCACCGTACAGGGATAATAAACACAGTGATGTCACTGTACAGGGATAATAAACACAGAGATGTCACCGTACAGGGATAATAAACACAGTGATGTCACTGTACAGGGATAATAAACCTCAGATCAACACATTGTGCCCCCATCAGACCTCAGATCAGCGTCTTGTGCCCCCATCAGACCTCAGATCAGCGTCTTGTGCCCCCACCAGACCTCAGATCAACACAATGTGTCCCCATGTGCCCCCATCAGACCTCAGATCAACACAATGTGTCCCCATGTGCCCCCATCAGACCTCAGATCAACACAATGTGTCCCCATGTGCCCCCATCAGACCTCAGATCAGCGTCTTGTGCCCCCATGAGACCTCAGGTCAGCGTCTTGTGCCCCATCAGACCTCAGATCAGCCCCTAGTGCCCCCATCAGACCTCATATCAGCCCCAGTGCCCCATTAGACCTCAGATCAGCCCCCAGTGCCCCCATTAGACCTCAGATCAGCCCCTAGTGCCCCCATCAGACCTCAGATCAGCCCCCAGTGCCCCATTAGACCTCAGATCAGCCCCTAGTGCCCCATCAGACCTCAGATCAGCCCCTAATGCCCCCATCAGAACTCAGATCAGCCCCCAGTACCCCCATCAGACCTCAGATCAGCCCCCAGTGCCCCCATTAGACCTCAGATCAGCCCCCAGTGCCCCCATCAGACCTCAGATCAGCCCAGAGTGCCCCCCTCAGACCTCAGATCAGCCCAGAGTGCCCCCTCAGACCTCAGATCAGCCCCCAGTGCCCCATTAGACCTCAGATCAGCCCCTAGTGCCCCATTAGACCTCAGATCAGCCCCCAGTGCCCCCATCAGACCTCAGATCAGCCCCCAGTGCCCCCATCAGACCTCAGATCAGCCCCCAGTGCCCCCATCAGACCTCAGATCAGCCCCCAGTGCCCCCTCAGACCTCAGATCAGCCCCCAGTTCCCCCTCAGACCTCAGATCAGCCCCCAGTGCCCCCCTCAGACCTCAGATCAGCCCCCAGTGCCCCCTCAGACCTCAGATCAGCCCACACAGCCACTTTAAAAAAGCATACTTACCTTTTCTGGCCGCCGCTGTCCTCAGGCTCCCCGCTCCACTGTCTTCCCTGCCGACGCGCACTATGACCTGCGCCGGCAGGCCAGATAGTGGAGTGCGGAGCCTGAGGACAGCGGCGGCCAGAACAGGTAAGTATGCTTTTTTAAAGGGGGGCCCGGGCGGCACGGATCATCACGAGTCCGCGCTGGCTCGTGATGCCGAGCCGAAGCGGGCAATATTCGAGCGAATCCCGAATATTGCCGCTTCGGCTCGCTCATCACTAGCTACAACCCTAAGATGTGTCTCCGCATGCTCATGCAATGTGCGTTCACAATACAGCAGTTACCTCAGAGCGGGTTTGAACAGAAGCAAACCGGCCACCACTACTACATGGCTTCAGTGGTCGTAACTAGGGACACAATGGCCTGACTGATGTGTGTGGGACAATGCCTATACAAATAAGGAAATCTTCTAAACGGTACATTTTCTATAAATACATTCTATTAGTAAAACTATTGATATGGCTATATCTAACTGTACAAACTACATTTGTGAGATGGGAATACCCTTAAAGGGGTTGTCTCATCTTGCCTAATGGGGGCATATCGCTAGGATATGCCCCCATTGTCTTATAGGTGCGGGTCCCACCGCTGGGACCCGCACCTATATCGAGAACGGGGCCCCGAAAGCGAACGGGGGCGCACTGCACATGCGCAGCCGCCTCCATTCATTTTCAATGTGGCCGGCGAAGATAGCCGAGCGCTGGCTCGGCTATTTCCGTCGGCTCCATAGAAATGAATAGGAGCGGTGGCCGCGCAAGCGCGGTGCGCTCCCATTCATTTCTATGGGGAGCCGGCTTGGTGGTGGCCGGACCGGAGTCCTCCAGTCACCACCTTGCGGGGCCCCGTTCTCGATATAGGTGCGGGTCCCAACGGTGGGACCCGCACCTATAAGACAATGGGGGCATATCCTAGCGATATGCCCCCATTAGGCAAGATGAGACAACCCCTTTAACCACTTCAAGTCTGCCCATTGACTATAAACGTCCTTGAGCTTTGCCCCCTGTGTGCAGCACCTGTACATAGAAGCTCCATGACTCAGCTGCCTTCTGACAGCCAAGAACATGGAGCTTTAACCTGAGACCTTTTTTCCTGGCCTCCAGGCTTTTGATCACTCTGACAAGCTGTCAAAGCGATCACAAATGCTTGTACTATCTCACTCTCATTACTGCCGGTCACAGAGCAGTTTACAACTACATATTGGGTGTTTTTGCAAACTTCAGAATCAGGAAAATAAATATTCAGGTTTGATTTGCTGTTTACCCTTGCTATCTTATGGGAAAAATGAATTAAAAATTGAAAATCTGCGAAAAAATATATATATTTAAAATTTCACCTTCCTTCTGTTTTAATTTTTGTGGGAAATCTAAAGGGTTAACAAACTTTGTAAAATCAGTTTTGATTGCATTGGGGGCTGTAGTTTCTAAAATATGTTCATTTATGGGAGGTTTCTATTATTTAAGCCCCTCAAAGTCACTTTAGAACTGCAAAGGTCCTTTAAAATTAACTATTGGAAATTTTCATGAAAATCTTAAAAATTACATCTAAAATTTGAAGCCTTCTAACGTCCTAAATAAATAAAATTACATTTCCAAAATTATGCCAACATAAAGTGGACATATGGTGAATGTTCATTAATAACAATTTTATTAGATATCCCTATGCAACTTAAAAGCAGAGAAATTCATATTTAAAAAATTGTGATTTTTTTTCAAATTTTTTTATAAATAAAGGTAAAACATATTGACTCAAATTTACCATTAACATGAAGTACAATGTGTCATGAGAAAACAATCTCTGAATGGCTTGGATAAATAAAAGCGTTCCAAAGTTATTACCACATGAAGTGACACATGTCAGATTTGCAAAATTAGGCCTGGTCTTGAAGTGGTTTTAATGGGCAGTGAATGTGGACCCACTGTACCAACTAACCTGTTTTCTTTTGAGCTACCTATTTAGATGTTATTGTGGCAGTTCCCTACTTTTCACCCTTTCAACCTCTGTACAGTGATTTGGTCTTCACTGTAGATGAGCTGCCAAGCAAATACATTTTGAGATAGTCCCAATATAATTGGCAGCTGATCCACTAGTAAAAAGCCCCAAGAGGGTCAGGCATTATACATTGTCAGGAGAAGGCCCAGAGCAAGTTGCGTGCACTGTATGGAACAGGCCTGAAGGCCTTTGAACCAAACAGATGCCAGCAGGCCTGCAGAGGAAGTTAGCGGGTGGAACCATCACAGCTGCATGGAGAGGAGCGGGATTGGACAGCAGGAGAACAGCTAGCATGAGTAGTGTGGTGCCCATACCTACAGGAAGGAGCAAGGCATCAAGGGAAAAGAGGGCAAGGCAATTTTTATAAGACATTATTTCATTATTTATGTCACTTTAACAGTACTGCAAATTATAATTACAGGATTACTGCAAAATGGGTTGTGGAAACATGGATGTCAGAAGAAACCTTTTTTTCCCTAAGATGGTGGAAATTGCCTTTATCGTCATGGAGGTTTTTGCCATCTTTTGAATCAACAGTACAGTAAAATATGCTGCATTAATGTTAGTACCAGTGAGTGTTAATGCTCTCCTGGCCCACATCATCCAAGGAATATGCCTGTAAGTTTTACCTAAATAAGCCTCAACTGCAAAAAAAAAAAAAAAAAATGTAACTGATGTTGAGGAAGCATCTCTGTGCTTGTATGCTCGGGTGCTCTGGCCGAGCACTAGGGGGTGCTCGAGTGCTCGGCCGAGCACCCAAGCATAATGTTAGTCAATGGGACTAAACCAGGCCTGGTTTACACGGGTGCAGCTCAGAAGAAGGAAGAGGCTCCGCTGCTGAGGAGGAGAAGAAGCTGGAGGAGGAGGTAAGTGGTTTGTTTGTTTGTTTGTTTGTTTGTTTGTTTGTTTGTTTTTTTCTATTTTGCAGGATCGTGAATGCAGAGGACTACTTCGGATTCGGTGGATTACGTCAGACCAGCTTTTATATTTTTTAAATAAAATGGTCAAACGGGTCTGGAGGAGTATTTATTTCAATAAAATATTTTATAAGTGTGCCCAGAAATTAGCTTCTGGGCAAATCGAATTTTACCTGAAATTTTGATCAAAGTCACTTCATTTAGCTTCGATTCGTTCAACACTAGATTCAATTGTACAGCAAAAAGCTACCATTGAACAGAGCAGATGCATCGAACCTTTCGTTTTTATCTTCAATCTACAGCCATCCCATGGCTTTCATCTGCTTATATTGAGGAAAAACTACCGATAGCAAGTAAGTGGGCATCAGTCTGTCCCTTTTTCAGGTGGTTTTAAGCTATTTTCTATATTGACTCCTAGGCTATGAGTGAAGTTGGGGATTAAAGTTTCACTGAAATAGTAAGAAATATCCTCCACTTGCTCCTAGAACTACCAAACCATTACCAGAGACCCATCAGCTCTCCTGATTGGCCTCCTGGGCTATTCCTAGAATTCTAAGTGCTTTTCACCCTATTTTAAGTACTTTGTGATATGTGGCCTACTGCACATGGGAAACCGTGGACTAAACCGTGGACACTGTGAAACTCACTTCCACAGTAGGCCTCTCTTTCCAAGAGGACCACTTATCCTCCTTTTCACCACCAGAAGGATTTTTTGGAGTGAAAGTCCTATTATATGACATATAAATCACCACCTTAGTGCTGAGGCCTGCTATGTTTGCTCAGCCGCGGTTCACAATACTCCTATAAGAACTATACAAGATCTTCCTTAACACATAAAGAGACAGTACCCTGTTTTATTGAATGAAACGGTGGCACAGTGGTTCAAGTGGACAGCCTACTGACATGTTATTATTATTGAGGTCACTTGCCAAGTGACGTCTTCAAAAACACTCTGTTGGATGCTTCAAAACACTACCTAATGTGAGCCCTGTACACTATGCCTGTACTCTAGCCTTGTTGCTTGTATAGCCTTTCATGTATTTTTATTTCTGGAAGCATTAGGTTGCCTTTATTTTTCCTTCCAGCAACCCTCTTCCTTTTTCTAAGGATGGCACAGTCTACATGATAGGGAAACCCAAGATGATCTCCAATGAAGGGAGACCACTCAATACTCCAAAAAAGTGGAATTACCTAAACTACAGAAAAACACATCTAACTTGGCAGAACGCTCTACTGCAATGAAGAGCTCCAGTAATTTTTTTTGCTACACAAGTATCAGGCTCTGATAGTGAGGGAGAAGATTCTGTACAGGACTATGAAGACCTGAGAGCCCATATCAAAGCCTTGCCAACTGCAGGAAGCTTGAGAGGAATGTTCCAGGACCTTTCCAATTATATTATGTTGGAATTCTCATAGATTAAGTAAGATATTTAAGATAGGCTTAAAGTGCAACAAAGGAAATCCTACAGTCTCCATTTCCACATAGATGACCTAGAGAATAGGTCAAGAAGGAACAATTTGAGTATCAAAGGCCTTGCAGAACAAGTGGAGGACAAAGAGATTACCCAGGTTCTCCTCTGAAAGCCCTATTTAAGAATAATTCCCTTCTACCGCTAAAAGAACTAAAAGGTCTATATAAACATGCCTCTATCCCCAAAAATCAATATAATTATCTTAAATCAATATTATATGACCTACATCTGGATTTCTCTTTTACACAGGAAACAAATGTAGCCTTATCTCTTCTCTGCTCCGATCCACAAGAAGGTTGGTATCTAAGTGTTATAAATTAGTAAATATGGACATGTCAATGAAAACCAAATAGACCATATTCTGAAATATGTCCATTCGCATTTAGAGATGAGCGAATCGAAGCTGATGAAGTGGAATTCATTACGAATTTCATGGAAAATTCAATTCGCAACTAAAGTGAATTTAATGGCGATTTGTAGTAACAAATCTTTTTTTTTTTTCCCCTAAAATGGCCGCATGCACATGGCATGACATAGGGGACGGATTTCTGGGACAAAGAAGTAAACACCCACAATGCGATCACATGCAGACATGTAGCCAATTAGCAGCCAGCCAGGCCCCTGTGATGTCACAGCCCTATAAATAGCTCTACAGCGCTGGAATCCGCCATTTGCTATTGATTTTAGACCAGAGACAGATGTCAGGAGAGATAGGACAAGTGAAATTAAAACTAAAGAAAATAAATGAGGAGATCAGGGACAGATAATCTGAATTGCAGGGATAGGAGAGGGACGATTTCTAGACAGAATCCATAGGGGATTATTAGGCAGTGAAATCGCTATTCTAGTACACTGAGCAGCAGTGAGTGGGCATAGGGGTTAGCCTGTTATACAGCACTGCACTCTGTTCTAAAGCCTGTTTTGGGGTGCTTTATTCAAAGAAGCACCCCTAATGTCGCTTTTTGCAGTGCAGTAAGAGGGTCAGAGCCTTATTTGGGGTACATAAAAAAAAATAAATTAAAAAAAATAATAATAAAAAAATATTTTTTAAAAAAATATCTTTTGGGTTGTGTTTGGGGAAAAACATATATAATCCGTGATTGGCAGCTTGTAAATGTGAAAGAAATAGTTGTGGCCATACAAATAGACAAGGGCCATATAGTGCTAAATTCTTCAGTGTAGTTGAATTGCCAAAAAAACAGTGAATCCATGTTTGTGGGTTTGTTCATTTTAAATAACTATTTGCGGCGTTATTCGCCATCCAAACAGAAAAGCGTGATATTGTGCTAACGTAGTCAGTGAAGTTGACTTGCCAAAAAAACTGTGAATCCATGTTTGCGGGGTTGTTCATTTTAAATAACTATTTGCGGCGTTATTCGCCAAACAGAAAAGCGTGATATTGTGCTAACGTAGTCAGTGAAGTTGACTTGCCAAAAAAACTGTGAATCCGTGTTTGTGGGATTGTTAGTTTTAAATAACTATTTGCGGCGTTATTCGCCATCCAAACAGAAAAGCGTGATATTGTGCTAACGTAGTCAGTGAAGTTGACTTGCCAAAAAAAAACTGTGAATCCGTGATTGTGGGGTTGTTAGTTTTAAATAACTATTTGTGGCGTTATTCGCCATCCAAACAGAAAAGCGCCATATAGTGCTAACTTCTTCAGTGAAGTTGAATTGCCAAAAAAAACTGTGAATCCGTGTTTGTGGGGTTGTTTATTTTAAAAAACTATTTGCAGCGTCAGTCGCCATAGAAAAAGAAAAATGTCATATAGTGTGTAGTGCTGTGCAGTAACCCATTGTACTGCAGTTCAGCAATCCATTGTTGACCCACTCTGTGGGTGACAGTATTTCTTAAATAAATAGTTAAGCAGTTGTGCAAGGCAGTGAGTAAAGTATATTTTTTGGGGATTCTTAATTTCCTTTTATTTTACATTTTTTTATCAAACAGTATGTCAGACATAGGGGTGACAGGCCCTTCACAGGGAGGGGCAGTGGCACAAATGTTTCTGGAATAGGCACAGGTCTCAGCAGAGGAAGGGGACGTGGCATTAGGGGTCACTCGGCGAGGCCACAGCTACCGGTGTCATCTAGTGGTCGTGTGTTGACCACCAACCCAGATGTTCTTGAATGGTTACTCAGTCATCCACTTCCTCCCAGATGACATCTGAAACCCCCAGCCAAGAGTTGGTGGGTTTGTCAGACACAACCCTTAGTTGGCATGGGCCTGGAGCAGCTCCAGTGCCCTCACCTGTCCTCAACCTGCCTCTGACCTTTTCAGTTCCCTCAGCCAGAGAAGTACTATATGCTATGGGCTCTGCGCCACTATACAGCGAGGACGAACTACTTGAGGACAGTCAGCAGCTACTTGGAAGCCAAGAGGTGGGGCAGAAATCCGCTCCTTCCAGTAGGCGGTCAAGTACTGATGAGGAGAGTGTAGTGGGAGGTGATGTTGAGAGCGGTCAGGCTTTGTACACCCAGACAGTTGAGGAGGACATTAGCGACGTGCAAACTGTAGTTGATGATGATGTAGCCGATCAGACTTGGGAGCTGGGTGAAGCAAGGGCTTCATCATCATTATCATCATCTGCAGACGAGACTGACAGCTTGCGCGTCAGGCAGCGGTGCAGGCAGCAAGTCGGGAGATCAGGGATAGTGGCCGTTAGTCAGCGGAGTGGCAGCAGTGCGAGGTTGGGAGCCAAACGGGCACGGGGTAAACCGTACTCTTCTCAGGTGCTTTCTGGCCTTGAAAAGAGCGGCGCAGGCTCAGCCAGGCAGCGGAGGTACAACTCAGTCAGTGCGGAGTGTTGGTGGTAAAATCACCTACTCGGCGGTGTGGAATTTTTTTGTTAAGACGCCTGAGGAGGTGAACATGGCTATATGTAGAATCTGTGGTCAGAAAGTGAAGTGTGGCCAGGTTGCTAATGTTGGCACCATGGCCCTGAGCCAACATATGCAGCGTCACCACAAAGTGGCCTGGGAGAACCGTGGCTCAGATGTGGCAGTCCAGTCGGCAGCAGCAACAGCAGCATCACCCAGTGGCACGCATCCCATTTCAGGCAGTCAAGGCTCCAGCACCTCTGCCGAAGGGAGCTGTCTCTCATTTTCTACCGCTCCAGATGCTCCTGCTCCTCCTCCTCTTATTCATCGGCATTCATTATGGCAGCAGTCGTTCACCGAGGCGATTGCAAAGAGACAGCAGTACGTGTCCAGCCATCCTACAGCGCAGAAGCTGACTGTGCTCCTGTCCAAGTTGCTCATGCTGCAGTCCCTCCCTTTTCAACTGGTGGACTCTGCACCATTCAGAAAAATGATGGCTTGTGCCAAGCCGAGGTGGAGAGTCCCAAGCTGTCATTTCTTTGCCAAAAAGTCAGTCCCAGCCCTGCACAAATATGTAGAAGTGAAGGTGGCCCAGTCCTTGAGCCTGTCGGTGTCTGCCAAAGTGCACGGCAGCGCCGACGTGTGGAGTTGTAACTGCAGTCAAGGCCAGTACATGTCCTTTATGGCCAACTGGGTCAATGTGCTTCCTGCCCAGCCACACGAGCAACTTGGACAGGTGACGCCACTTTCTCCTCCTCGTTGTCAAACTGCTGATCCTGCGCTAATGTCCGGCTCCTTCTCCACCACCTCAGCCTCCACTGCAGGGCCAAGTCATAGTGCTCCTCCAGCGTACCACATGTGCACGGCACTGCGGTGTCTTCATTCGCCTGGTTTGCCTGGGCGAATGAAGTCAAACAAGGGAGGACCTGCTCCGCGTCATGAAAGAAGAAATCGATTGCTGGCTTTCTCCGCGACAACTAAAAATCGGAACCATGGTGACAGATAACAGAAAGAACATGGTGTCCGTGCTGCGCCAAGGAGGGCTGAGCCATGCGCCCTGCATGGCGCACGTATTTAATCTGGTTGTCAAACGGTTCCTCAAGTCTTATACCCAACTGCAAAACAGTCTAAAAATGGCCAGGAAACTTTGCATGCACTTCAGCCATTCCTACACCGCCAAGCACACCCTCCTTGAGCTGCAGCGGCAGAATGGCGTCCCCCAACATAGGCTGATATGTGACGTTTCCACCCGTTGGAATTCTACCCTCCATATGTTGGACCGACTGTACGAACAGAGAAAGGCCATAAACGATTTCTTAATGATCCAAGCGGACAGGAGTACTCCCCTGTGTAATTTTGATGTCAGCCAGTGGCAGCTCATGCGTGACACCTGCCACTTGCTCAGGCCCTTTGAGGAGGCCACGTTATTTGTCAGTCGCCAGGACTACGGTATGAACAACGTCATTCCACTGCTTCATGTCCTGGAACAGATGCTGCAAAATCTTTCTTGTCAGGGGACTGGAGACGTGGAGACTGCATCTCACGGTCACATGAGTCCGGTGGGGGCTGAACTTACATAGTGACAGCCGAATATTCACCATATGGCAGAGGAATGACTTCTGGCTCTCCAACCTCTTGGACCCTCGCTACCGGTCTAAAATGGGGGCCTTTTTTTCACCTGCTGAAAGGGAGGACAAACTGAAGTACTATAGAGACATCCTATGTAGTCAGTTGGCTGCTGCCTATCTGCATCATCGTCCATCCTCTCGCAGGTCTGACCGGGGGGTCCCTCACTCACATACCACTGCCACGGCTGCTGTGGGAGGGTCGGGGTTACAAGCAGTACCAGCTCCATCAGCAGCAACTAGAGTCTGGAGTCGCTTATGAGCAGCTTTCTTCACCCGCCAAGTGCGGAAAGTACTCACCAGCAGCAGCAGGTAGACCAGGAGCAGACACTGAACCAGCAGGTGGTGGCCTACCTGGACAGCACCCTGCCACCCCACATTGAAGATCCGCTGGACTACTGGGCAGCCAAACTGGATTTGTGGCCGCAACTGGCCGAGTTTGCACTGGAGAAGCTGTCCTGCCCAGCTAGTAGTGTGGCATCAGAGCGGGTGTTCAGTGCGGCGGGCCCATAGTTACCCCAAGGAGAACTCACCTGTCCTTCCAAAATGTGGAAAGACTCATCTTTGTCAAGATGAATCA
This sequence comes from Rhinella marina, assembly GCA_900303285.1. Lineage (NCBI taxonomy): Eukaryota > Metazoa > Chordata > Amphibia > Anura > Bufonidae > Rhinella > Rhinella marina. The sequence continues at coordinate 113,807 of ONZH01000156.1, read as the reverse complement.
GGCGTGGATCAGCCAGGATTTCCACCCACCAACGCCTGATACATCAGATTAGATCAGCCATGACAAACCTTGACAAATGAGACTGTATTCTTCAGGCTACCTGCCTCAGCCACTCTTATGATGCTGCCACCCGCCTGATGCCACACATCTACCAGCTGCTCCTTCTACCACCCAGCATCTTTACTGGTGACTGGTATTGCCACCCACCTCTCCACTCTGTCACTGACCCAATATGTAGCCTTCTGATGCTGCTGCCACCTCAACAATCAGGTCTCCTCATGCTGCTACTGCTGTAACCTCCAGGCTATGTCACCATGCTACTCTGTGGCCTGATGAAGCTGCTGCCATCTCCAGACGCTGTGTCCTAGCTGCCACTACCTCCAAATTATGTAATTGTGCCACTCTACGTATGCTGCCGATGATGCCTCAACACGCTGTGTCCTAGCTGCCGCTACCTCCTAATTATGTAATTGTGCCACTCTCTGGCCTAATCATGCTGCTGTTGCCGCTTCCACCCGCTGTGTCCTAGCTGCTACTATCTCCAAATTATGTAATTGTGCCACTCTGTGGCCTACTCATGCTGCTGCCGCCGCCTCCACACGCTGTGTCCTAGCTGCCGCTATCTCCAAATTATGTAATTGTGCCACTCTGTGGCCTACTCATGACATAATTTGGCGGCAGCTAGTACACAGCGTGTGGAGGCCGCTGCAGCAGCTTGAGTAGGCCACAGAGTGGCACAATTACATAATTTGGATGTAGCGGCAGCTAGGAAACAGTGTGTGGAGGCGGCGGCAGTGTGCGGTGGCACCGCCTCCACACACTGTGTCCTAGCTGCCGCTACGTCCAAATTATGTAATTGTGCCACTCTGTGGCCTACTCAAGCTGCTGCCGCGGCCTCCACATGCTGTGTCCTAGCTGCCACTACATCCAAATTATATAATTGTGCCACTCTGTGGGTTACTCATGCTGCTGCCGCCACCTCCGCACACTGTGTCCTAGCTGCCGCTGCCTCCAAATTATGTCATTGTGCCACTCTACGGTATGCTACTGCTGCTGCCGCCTCCACACACTGTCCTAGCTGCCGTTACCTCCAAATTAGGTCATTGTGCCACTCTGTGGCCTACTCATGCTGATGCCGCCGCCTCCACACACTGTGTCCTAGCTGCTGCTACCTCCAAATTATGTCATTGTGCCACTCTGTGGCCTACTCATGCTGATGCAGCCGCCTCCACACGCTGTGTCCTAGCTGCCGCTACCTCCAAATTATGTAATTGTGCCACTCTATGGTATGCTGCTGCTGCCTTCACACGCTGTGTCCTAGCTGCCGCTACCTCCTAATTATGTAATTGTGCCACTCTGTGGCCTACTCATGCTGCTGCTGCTGCCGCCGCCTCCACTTTGCTGTGTCCTAGCTGCCGTTACCTCCAAATTCTGTAATTGTGCCACTCTACGGTATGCTGCTGCTGCCGCCGCCTCCACACGCTGTGTCCTGTCTGCTGCTACCTCCAAATTATATCATTGTGCCACTCTGTGGCCTACTCATGCTGATGCCACCGCCTCCACGCGCTGTGTCCTAGCTTCCGCTACCTCCAAATTATGTCATTGTGCTATTCTACGGTATGCTACTGCTGCTGCCGCCGCCGCCTCCGCACGCTGTGTCCTAGCTGCCGCTGTGTCCAAATTATGTAATTGTGCCACTCTGTGGCCTACTCATGCTGCTGCCGCCTCCACACGCTGTGTCCTAGCTGCCGCTACCTCCAAATTATGTAATTGTGCCACTCTACGGTATGCTACTGCTACTGCTGCTGCCACCTCCACACGCTATGTCCTAGCTGCCGCTACCTCCAAACTATGTAATTGTGCCACTCTATGTTATATTGCATTTTTATGACTGCTGCTGCCTCTCCCAGGGTATGTCACTGTGCCATTCTGTCTTATTAAAATTAGTACGACTCCTGCTGCTTCTCCCACTCTGTGGCTTTCAAATGTATTTGACTGCTGCCTCTTGCAGCTGCTGTTACGGTGCCACTCGGTGGGCTAGTAAATGTATTTGACTGCTGCCTCTTGCAGCTGCTGTTACGGTGCCACTCTGTGGCCTTGAAATTTCTTCGACTGCTGCTGCCTCTTGCAGCTGCTATTACGGTGCCACTCTGTGGCCTTGAAATTTCTTCGACTACTGCTGTCTCTTGCAGCTGCTGTTACGGTGCCACTCTGTGGCCTTGAAATTTCTTCGACTGCTGCTGCCTCTTGCCACTGCTGTTACGGTGCCACTCTGTGGCCTCGAAATTTCTTCGACTGCTGCCTCCTGCAGCTGCTGATAAGAACATATGTTGATCTTAACCAAAAGGCCGAGAATTTTTTTTTTATGGTCTGCTCTTCAGGGTATGTCACCATGCCACTCTCCGGGCCTGATGCTGCTGCCGCCGCCGACTGCACATGCAGTCTCCTAGCTGCTGCTACGTCAAAATTAGGTAATTGTGCCACTCTGTGGCCTCCAAATTGTACTACTACTTCCACTGCTGCTGCCACTTCCAGGGTCTGTCATTCTGCCACTCTGTGGCCTACTCATGCTGCTGCCACCTGGCCACACTGTCGTCGTGCCACTCTATAGTCTGCTGATGCTGCTGCCACTGCCATTTCCATGCTGTCTGGGGGGGCTCTGTTTGTATAAGCGTGTAATAGAACAGGTTCTGTCAAAATGTATGTGGAATCAGTGAATTGGTGTAAAAGGCGTGCGCTTTTGGCGCTCTAGTAGGATCTTGGGCCTCTGCACGATTCTTTATAGCTGACGCTAACATTGACCTGTATGGCTGAGTTCAGACTTCAGTTGTTTGGTGAGTTTTGGCCTCTTAACTGCCCAAATACATAAAAGTGTGCAGCGATTCTAAGAAGCCTGTTATGTGCGTGTCACACTGGCTCACAGTATTCTTTCACTACCACAGTAGACTCCCTATTAGTGTTGAGCGAGTGTACTCGAGCGCAATGCTGGCATTCACTGTAATGTTGATTTGGACGCTAATGTGTACGCATTGTGTGCTAATGCGTACAAATTCAGTTAATTAGCATACTTTTACGAGCAAAAGGAGTAAAAGAGGAGAAGTCGCGATTCTGACATTTTCCTATTAACCAGACACCCTCCCCTCTTCCGAGCAGAGGGTGCCTGGTTTAGTCCCATTGACTAACATTATGCTCGAGTGCTCGGCCAGAGCACCCGAGCATACGAGCACAGAGGTGCTCGCTCAACACTACTCCCTATGCGTTTTACTGCAAGGCACAGTATTCTACACCACTATCCAGGCTCTCTGCAGCCCAGAAGTAGCCTTTTTTAATACGATTCGCAACTAATTTATTCGGATCGAAGCAAATCTTTTCGGAAAATTCGGCGAACCAGCTGAATCGATTTTTTTAAAAATTCGCTTATCCCTATTCACATTCTATCTGCTTTAACTTTCAGGAGATGCAGTACAATTAGAGATGAGCGAGCAGTGCTCGTTATGAGCACTGTAGCGCTCGGCTCCTCTGCGCAATGCCCGCAGGCATTGCGGATCCGTCCTCAACTGCATGTAAGTGAATGGGGACGGATCGGTTTGTTATGACACTCATACCAAACGGATCCGTCCTCCTCACCTGACTGAAAGTCAGTGGGGACGGATCCGTTTGGTATGAGTGTCATACCAAACCGATCCGTCCCCATTGACTTTCAGTCGGGTGAGGACAGATCCGCAATGCCTGCGGGCATTCTTTCGCAGTGAGACGAGCGCTACAGTGCTCGTACCGAGCACGTTTGCTCATCTCTAAGTACAATCTATCCACCAGATGGTACAAAACACCTGCTCTTCCACATAGAATAAACCCAGAAATTTCTCATTTCAGTTGGAGATACGGAGAGGGGATAGGGGCAAACTCCCATCTCTGGTTTCACTGTGACCTTATTAAACCATTTGGCAAGCTATTAACAAGGTATTAAATGACATATTTTCATGTAAAGCGAATATTGCACTGCACTTGGTATTATTCAATTTATTCAATGTCTAACATGCACCAATAAGATCAGCTTTATGCTTAGTTTTCTTCAATGTGGTAAAGATATTAATCCCCAGAACATGGCTGGAGAGCGATCCGCCAACTTTAAAGGATTGGTACTTGGAAGCACAGAGAATACCAAGCTTTGAGAAGACCAGATGGACTGTAAATAATGACTTGGATAAATTTCAAAGAATTTGGAACAGATGGACTCTGTGTCTTAACACTAACAAAATTACACAATTTCTGTAATATTTATAGTTATATATACTTCTCTGTTTATCTGTAAAACATTGTCAGACTGACACCCCCTCTTCCACCTTATCCTTGCTCCCCTTTGTTCCTTTGTTTTGGATTACATTTTGTTCATTAATACTAGGTTAATGTATCTAATTATTATTATTAATTTAATGCTAACCATATTTAATCAGTTCAATTTGATTTAAACTCAAGTTCTAATACCATGACTATTGATTTCCTGTACACAAGCAATATATTGGTTTTATATTAATTTGATCACTTCTAAAAAATATCGAAATAAACAACAATAATTATTTTTACAGCAAAATGAGTAAAATGCAATAATTAAGAAAACTTCCCCCAAAGGTGTTCATGGCATTTAATACTTTTTATACTATGAACCAAGCTAAAATAACATAGCTCCATTTTTTTAACTTGTGTTATAGTTAGATCATATGCAGATACAGACTCCTAGTGCTCTTGTTTGGGGAACAAGTGCTCTCTGTATGTGTTTTCAGGTTCAGTCAAATAGAAAAATGATTTTAAGCGCATTGCAGACAGAGTGAATCAGCTAAGTGGTTACTGCAGGTGCCTGCATCCATGTTGAAGCATCTTTAATTTCAATTCACTCCCTGCTCTGCCAGCCAAGACTCGAGAATCTTAGAAGTTCAATTAAGATGCACATTTTCTATCTGAGTTTCTCCTGCCTGAATTCACCGCCATGTCCCACATATGAGCATTCATTTACAGCTAGAAGTATAAAATTCATAAGAGTCGATGTGTTAAACAAGGCATAGTGCGTAAAAAGCCTGACAGATAAATGCAATACAATGTGTCTAGAAGGATTTTTTTTTTAACTGAAGCAGAAGGACAAAGCAAAAAATATGTATGGATTATTTGAGATTTGCTACTTTTCTTCAAATACATTCCAAGTAGTTTATTTTGAGCTGACTGTAACTTTTTACAGTATGATATCAATATATTTTTATTACAACTGTTGTACTGGCAGTTTATTGCCTAACAGTTTATTCTATATTTAGGTTAAAGGGGTTGTCTCACTTCAGCAAATGGCAAATATATCACATAGACAAAGTTAATACAAGGCACTTACTAATGTATTGTGATTAGAGATGAGCAAGCACTAAAATGCTCGGGTGCTCGTTATTCGAGACAAATTTTTCCCAATGCTCGGGTACTCGTTTCGAATAACGAACCCCATTGAAGTCAATGGGAGACTCGAGCATTTTTTGCAGGGGACCAAGGCTCTGCCTAGGGAAGGATGGGTGAAAACCTGGAAACCTCAGAGAATGATGGAAACACCACGGAAATGGACAGGAAACAGCAGGGGCAGCATGCATGGTTGCCTATGAGGCTGCCTAATCCCACCATTACCCCAAATTCTCGGGCAATAGCCTGATGGTAACCCTCAAGGCAATTGTGCTCACCCAGACCATAAAAATTTAGCGTGACCCTGTATGGCTGTGACAACAGAGTGACCGAGTTACACTGCAGGACCAGACGAAGCACATAAAAATTTAGCGTGACCCTGTATGGCTGTGACTACAGAGTGACCGAGTTACACTGCGGGAGCAGGCGAAGCACATAAAAATTTAGCGTGGCCCTGTATGGCTGTGAATACAGAGTGACCGAGTTACACTGCGGGAGCAGGCGAAGCACATTAAAATTTAGAGTGACCCTGTATGGCGGCGGTGACAACAGAGTGATCGAGTTAGACTGAGGTAGCAGGTGAACCACCCAAAAATTTAGCCTGACACAGCATGGCGGTGACACCACCAATGCCTTTGTCTGACTGAGATTGCAGTCAAAACTGTAGGTGAGCCTCCCAAAAAATTCTTGGGGGAGTGTCTGAAGTCGAGCCTCCGAAAAAAAAAATTTTTAGTGTCTGTGGTTGACGATCCTGAAAAATTGTTTGAGTGTCTGTAGTTGACGCTCCTGAAAAATTGTTTTAGAGTGTCTGTAGTTGACGCTCCTGAAAAATTGTTTTAGAGTGTCTGTAGCTGACACTCCGGAAAAATTGTTTAGAGAGAGGGCCTGTAGGTGGCCCTCCGGAAACATTGTCTTAAAAGAGTGCCAGTTGGCCCCCTAAAAAATTCCCTTTTGGGTCAGCGTTTGGCAATGAAGAGAAGGAGGAGGAGGAGTAGAGGAGAGGAATCGGATACATAAGGAATCTTATTCTTTAGCTGCTTTCCCCCGGAGGAGATTTGAATTCCAGTGAAATCCAGGCTTTGTTCATTTTAATAAGCGTCAGCCTATCAGCGCTGTCAGTTGACAGGCGTGTACGCTTATCGGTGATGACGCCACCAGCTGCACTGAATACCCGCTCTGACAACATGCTAGCGGCAGGGCAGGCCAGCACCTCCAAGGCGTACAGCGCCAGTTCAAGCCACCTGTCCAGCTTTGAAACCTAGTAGTTGTATGGAGCAGAGTGATCACGCAGGACGTTGGTATGGTCAGCTAGATACTCCCTCACCATCTTTCTGTACAGCTCCCCCCTACTCTGCCTAGACTGGGGACAGGTGACAGTGTCTTGCTGGGGTGACATAAAACTGGCAAAGGCCTTGGAGAGCGTTCCCCTGCCAGTGCTGGACAAGCTGCCTGCTCGCCTCCTCTCCCCGCTACTTGGCCCACAGAACCACGCCCTCTACCATTAGCGGCGTCAGATGGGAAGGATTGTTTCAGCTTGTGCAGGGCCTGTTGATATTGATTCACTCTCATACTCCTTTCCTCTACAGGGATGAGAGTGGAAAGGTTCTGCTTGTACCGTGGGTCCAGGAGAGTGAACACCCAGTAATCGGTGTTTGAAAAAATGCTTCTAACACGAGGGTCACGGGATAGGCAGCCTAACATGAAGTCTGCCATGTGCGCCAGAGTCCCAACACACAAGAATTCCCTCTCCTCACTGGCCTGACTCTCCATTTCCTCCTCCTCCTCCTCTTCAGCCCATACACGCTCAAGAGTCTCGCCAACATTCTCCTCCTCTTCCTCCTCATCCTCATTCCCCTCCTCCAATACGCGCTGAGAAACAGACCGGAGGGTGCTCTGGCTATCAAGCGACGTATCTTCTTCCCCCATCTCCTGTGACAAGCGCAAAGCTTCTGACTTCATGCTGAGCAGTGAGTTTTTCAACAGGCAAAGCAGCGGGATGGTGAGGCTGATAATGGCGGCATCGCCGCTGACCATCTGTGTTGACTCCTCAAAGTTGCTCAACATCTGACAAATTTCAGACATCCACGTCCACTCCTCATTGTAGACTTGAGGAAGCTTACTGACCTGACTACCAGTTCTGGTGGAAGTTGACATCTGGCAGTCTACAATCACTCTGCACTGCTGGTAAACTCTGGATAATATGTTTAATGTCAAATTCCATCTCGTGGGCAAGTCGCACAACAGTCAGTGAGCTGGCAGTTGTAGGCGCCGCTGCGCTGCCCTGAGAGTGGCAGCATCTGTGGTTGACTTGCGGAAATGCGCACAGATGCGGCGCACCTTGTTGAGCAAATCTGACAAATTGGGGTATGTCTTGAGGAACCGCTGAACTGTGAGATTGAACACGTGAGCCAGGCATGGCACATGTGTCAGTCTGCCGAGTTGCAGAGCCGCCACCAGGTTACGCCCGTTGTCACACACAACCATGCCTGGCTTGAGGTTCAGCGGTGCCAGCCACAGATCGGTCTGTGCCATGATGCCCTGTAACAGCTCTTGGGCTGTGTGCCTTTTGTCACCTAAGCTCAGCAGTTTGAGCACCGCCTGCTGGCGCTTACCCACGGCACTGCTGCTGCGCCTAGAGCTACCGACTGAAGGCGCCGTGCCCACGGATGGTAATTCAGAGGAGGAGGGGTTGGAGGAGGAGGCATAGTACATCTGAGAAACCGTGACCGAGGTAGGCCCCGCAATCCTCGGTGTGGGCAGTACATGAGCGGCCCCAGGGTCAGACTCGGTCCCAGCCTCCACCAAGTTAACCCAATGTGCTGTCCCCAGTGAGATATAGTGTCCCTGCCCGGCAGCACTTGTCCATGTGTCCGTGGTTAGGTGGACCTTATCACTAACCGCGTTGGTCAGGGCACGGATGATGTTCTCCGACACGTGCTGGTGTAGGGCTGGGACGGCACATCGGGAAAAATAGTGGCGGCTGGGGACCAAGTACCGAGGGACAGCCACCACCATCAAGTTGTGGAAAGCCTCAGTCTCTACCAGTCTATAGGGCAGCAGCTCCAGGCTCAACAATTTGGACAATGTGGACGTTTAGGGCTTGTGCATGTGGGTGGCTGGAATTGTATTTGCGCTTGCGCTCAAGTGTCTGCTGCTGTATTCCCTAGACTGACGCTACTGTACAGTACACTACATAATTGTTCACTGGACTGTAGTGTATTGAAATGACAGAAAAACGTATTCCCTAGACTGCACTACAGATCTCAGCAAGCCAAGGTACAGCAGCATCAAAAATGAGTACTTTGGGCAATTTATTTTGGGTCTGTGTGGACCACGTGCTGTCCCTTCTGCCACCAGTCACTGTGTACAGTGTGCAGCCAAGATGGCGGTAGCTGCACTACAAGTCCCAGCCAGCAGCCTGGAGGAGACCAAAAAAAAAGGTGCTTGTAGCCCTTAGAAGGGCTGTTGGGTTCTTTGTGGGTGATTCCTGCCTAACCAACATCTAAATTCAGGCCCTAACACTCTCCCTGACAGACAGCAGCTCTATCCATAATCTCATGCAGACGGCGTATGATGCGAGCAGCGCGGGACCAGATTCTTATATTCCCAGGTCATCTGATCTGGCCAGCCAATCCCTGCTATCGACTTGTAGGGGCCCCACATGATGCTAGGAGGTACCAAAGACTCTCCTGCATGTTGATTGGCTGAAAAAAGGCGGCTAACATGCCGGAAGAGGAAGTTGCCATTTCCTCGAGGATCGCGATACGCTCGTCTGAGTAGCGAGCATATGCGAATACCCTAATGCTAGAACGAGCATCAAGCTCGGACGAGCATGCTCGCTCATCTCTAATTGTGATTGTCCATATTGCTTCTTTTGCTGGCTTCATTCATTTTTCAGTCACATTATACACTGCTGATTTCCAGAGGATAGCAGTGGAGTTCATGCTTTCACACTATAGGAAAAAGCACTGGCGTCTCTGATGGCGGGGTCTGTTGGAGCATGCATAGGTACGCATGCACAGCAGTATCTGTGCTGCAGCGGTGGCTGTAACCCCTGGAAATGAGCTGAGTTCAATGCAATGTAAAATGAATCAAGTCAGCAAAGGAGGCAATATGGACAATGATGATGCATTAGTAAGTGCCTTGTACAGTGGCCCCTCAAGTTACAATATTAATTGGTTCCAGGACGACCATTGTATGTTGAAACCATTGTAAGTTGAGTAATCGGTTCCAAAGCCCCAAAATGTCATCCGAGATGAAGGTGAAAATGAAGATTTAAGAAAAATAAGCAGATAACTGAGACAGTTAAAACAAGTCCTTACATATAACAGTCAGGAATAGCTGCTAACTATAACTAATCCAGCTATTTTTCCAGAGAAGTGGCCTTGATTGGTTGGATCTGAGTCTGAGGCATTGTATGTTCAGTCTAGTTTTAACTTATGATGGGTCAGAAAAGACTATTGTATGTTGAAAATATTGTATCCTGAGGCCATTATACCTTGAGGGATCACGGTATTAACTTTGCCTACAAGACAAATTCCATTTGCTGAAGTGAGACAACCCCTTTAAGGGGGAAAATGTATATTTAGCATCAGATCCTTGATGTTCGGTGAATCAGTTAGCAAACCAGTGCCTTATTATCTATCCCAGGTGATTGATGGTAAGTGGTGGTCCCATGTGATACGAAGTAAATCCTGTGGACAGATTCTTGGCAGCTCAGGGGAGTTTGGACAATTCCTACTGAATCTTTAAGGGTGGCTTTTCTAAACCTTGGTGGTTCAGTGGTGATATTATTTCCTGCTGATCAAGCTGTTTTCTGTTTAGTTGTTTTTGCCATTGAGCAAGTTTGTATGTTTCTCCACATATAATGCCAGCAAAACCATCTCAGTTGACCAATAAAATCACTAATCTTACATTGGGTGTTAGGCATGCTAAAGAAGTATCACCATAATCAGAAATATTTTGAGTCACAGACAAACAAGTTTTCCTAAATAAAATCATTTGTATCGTTTGAAATATCACATAACCTCATTGTCCTATGTTTACTCAACTTGAACAATACTAAACTAAACATCTCAATTATAGTGTTTACCACTAAAAGCCATTCATTTCAATTATGAATTATAAGTGTTGCAACCAATGGAGCAGATTTTCATCAGTCAGAATGGATTATTTTTAGTACAAATCTTTAGTAAGATAACAATAAAAGGATATTAAAAGGGCAGACTAGATGGACCAGGTGGTCTTTTTCTGCCGTCAATCTTCTATGTTTCAATAGATATACCAATTACTGTTAAAATGTACCTCCAGCAAAAATTAATAGTACATTTGTTAAGCCATTCCCTTCAAAGCTTGGCCATTTGTACTACAGATCTCACCTAATTCACTTACATACATTTCATTCGGAAAGTCTTCAGTTCAGAACCTTTCACTTTTTTTTTTTTTACATTTTTTTGTTGTTGCAACCTTGTGCTTAAATAAAAAAAGAAAATCAAGTGTTTACCAATCCTTCTGCTCTCAGTGCCCCATAATTGAAAAGGAGAAGCTGAAATCATGCAGTATTCAGGCCCTGTACTCTACTTAGTTCATGCATCTCTGGCAGTATTTACAGCCTCCAGTTTTCTTGGTTATGATGCCATGTGCACCTGGATTCGGGGATTTTATGCCATTCTGTTCTGCAGATTCTCTCAAGCGTTGTCAAGTTATTTGAGGACCGTTGGAGGACAGCAATTTTCAGGTTCTCCAGAGATGTTTGATTGGGTTCAAGTCAGGGTTCTGGCTGAGCCACTGAAGGACAATCACAGAGTTGTCCCAAAACTATTCCTGTGATGTCTTGGCTGTGTGCTTAGGGCCACTGCCTATTTGGAAGACAAAGCTTCATCCCAGTCTGAGGTGATTGTCTCTGTAATTTACTCCATTCAGCTTTCCCTCCATTCTGACCAGTTTCCCTGTCCCAACTTCTGAAAAATACCCCCACAGCATGATGCTGCCACCACCATGCTTCACTGTAGGGATGGTATTGGGCAGGTGATGAGCAGTTCTTGGTTTCTTCCAGACATAACTCTTAGAATTGAGGCCAAAAAGTTTGATCTTTATTTTATCAGACCAGATAATCTTGCTTTTACTGAAGAAAGACTACTTTCTGGCAACTCTGTCATAAGCCCAGATTGGTGGAGTGCTGCAGTGATAGTTGACCTCCTGGATGTTTCTTCCACCTGCAGACAGGATATTTGGAGCTCAGCCAGAGTGACCATTGGTTTCTTGCTAATCTATTTGCCGCTTCGTAGATTCGTATCGAATCTTGGAAATTTTCTTCTCTGAAGCGAATCCGAATTTTGCCGGATTCGCTTCGTATTATTCGTAAACGTACGGAAAAATTTGACCGCTAACTATACGTAAGATATGTATGAAACGTAAGTAAATTTACGCATTCTGCGTACGACGGGAAAATGACATTCCGCCCCTGCAAGAGCGGGAAAGTGTAGATACTCCCCCCTTAGAACTGGAAAAAAACAATAGTACGCTAAGGATTCGTAAGCACTTTTGTGCACTCATGCGTACGTGTTCACATAAGTTGCGTACCTTTAACAAGTGTACATTCATTATTAGTGTGCAAATGTTCGCAAAACACCACATAATAACTTATGATTTGTACGCAGCTTCATCGAATAGATTCGTAGTCGTTCGAATCTTGTGAAAACTTCGAATATTCGGCGAAGCAAATTTTGGATAATTCGCTAATCTCTAGTTTCTTGGTCACCTCTCTTACCAAGGCTTTTCTCCCCTAATTACTTATTTTGGTGGGGCACCCAACTGTAGGAGTCCTGGTTATTCAATTTTTTTTTCATTTAAGAATGGAACTTTTGTGCACCGTTCTCCAAATCTGTGCTTCCACACAATCTTGTTTCTGAGCTCTATGGATAGATTTTTCCTCCTCATGTCATGGTTTTTACTCTGATGCATTGTCAGCTATGAGACCTCATAAAGACAGGGGCGTGTCTTTCCAGATCTTGTTCAATCAACCGAATTTACCACATTCTGTTTTCACTTTCTCTCTATGGGGTACTAAATGCAGATTGATGAGGATAACTTAAATTTATTTTAGCACAAGGCTGCAACATAATGTAAAAAAAGTTAAAGGGTCTGAAGACTTTCTGAATGCACTGTAGATGGAGCTGCAGCCTAGTCACCATTTATTGTTTCTACAAGCTTGAAAGTTCACATTACAGTTTCCTATTCTCCCTCTTGCCTCAAACATCTCACACAGAAAATTAGCTAGCAGGTTCTCGATTAAAGGCACACAATTTCAGCTTGTAATTTCCTTGTTTAAAGGGGTTGTCAAGACATCAATATTCAATGGTTAGGACCGGAATTTTAGATGGCAGTCTTAATCCCTCAGTTCTGGCGCTTAATGTACCTAAGTTATGTAGTAGTGCCATCCTCTACATAACTTTGGCACATCCCCCGCCGCCGTCAAACAGCCTTAAACCTACACCAGCCCCCTTGCTGGAGTAGTTAGGTCATTTTCTGCACCAAAATCTGGCATAAAAAAATTATAAATGAGATTTCCGGCCCATGCCATGCCCCTTTTTTAGAACTGGCACATGTGGCATGGAAGGAGAAGAAGTCACAGAATGACCTCCAATCTTTTTAGTTAATATGAAAATATATAAAAAAAAAACCTGGGTTTCAATTTCAGACTTTCAGTTAATGGAATTAGATCATCTCTTTATTTGAATAACAACTTCTATTCCATTTTCATACAACTACATCCTTCCCTCTAGCAAATGTACAGAAATATATGGGCTACTCATCTTCACCTTGAAATGAGTTCTGCTTAGTTATTGCAGTTATTACATTAGAATTATAGCAATATCATATTTTATCAGTTTAATTTGTAGGAATCAACGTGGAGACAGTAATAAATAAAAGATCCTAAGAGCAATCTAAGGGAAAAGTTTAATTATCTAATATCTGTATTTTCTGCTAAAAGTGCAAGGTCCCTATATGTCAAGGTTAAAGGTGTTTCCACTGATGCATAAGTATTTTCAAGAAGGTTGTTATGCATGGATCTGTCACATTCTTGAATACAGGATGGTCATAGGAATAAATTGAACCTGACAGGTCCTGCAGATAAAGTGGGCTACTGAATCCAAAAAATAAATGTTAAAGAAGGACACTTAGGGGGGAAAACAAAACCGCCTGCCAAGAGATATTTCAATGGAATGCGATGTGAATTTTGATACAGAGGTTCCCCAGTGATGGATGGCAGAATATACTCCTTTTGTTCTATAGAGAGAGTATGCCAGCCATGGCCCAATTCCCCTTGCAAAGCTATTGATTGATTGGGAGCTGCAGTTGTTTGGCTGGTAATGAATCATGAAATGATTAAGATACTGTTGCCTTTCTCACTACACAGAGCACTGAGCATATGATTATTCCTTCTCACTTTAAAGAACGTTTGTTTTCTAAGCCAAAGCTGTTAAAGTTGTGTTGCACTCTCAAGGAGAAACTGAATTATAAGCAGAAAAAATATCGCTGAATGCAATATGTATGTATTAAATATTTACTCCATCCAGACCTTGGACAACTGTGAAGCATTACTTAAAACTCCTACAGCTACAATACAAAAGGGAAGTACTTAAAGTACTTCCATGGAATGATTACCATACAGTGCTATTTGCCTTACCTTTTCCAATGAAATTATGTGAAAATTGATATTATGTAACATGTGGGTAGAGTATGTAGTATAGTAGAGTACAGGCCACTCAAGTTCCTTCACACTAGACTTATCCAACCATGTCTTTATGAACCTTGCTTTGTGCACGTAGTTAAGGTTGTAGAAAACATGAAATATCTTTTTTGCTGTAACACAAATTAATTTTCATTGGAAATAAGGGACCTAGTCCAAAACCTGAGGAAAACAGCCCAAAACCATTTTCCCTCCTTCAACTTTTATAGTAGGATTATGCATTCCAGTAGGTAGCTTTCCCCAGGTCTAACCATGATTGATCCATCAATTAATGAAACGTGATTCATCACTCCACAGAACATGTTTGCATTGTTCCAGAGGTCAGTGGCAGCATGCTTTCTACCACTCCATCCAGTTGGCATTGTAAATAGTGATCTTAGGTTTGTGTGCTGCTACTCGACTATAGAAACCAATTTTCTGACGTTCCCAAAGCACATTTCTTGTGCTGATGTCACTACAAGGGCAGTATGAACTTCTGTAGTAAGTGACATAGACAATAGAAAACTGCATCACTCCTTCTTTGCCATGAGAAGTGTAACTGTCATTCACCAAACCGTGTGACATTTCAACTCCACACTGAGTTGTTCTCAAGTTTGAAAAGTTGAAACATTGCATGGTTTGGTGAAAACGGTTATACTTATTGCAAATAAAGAGTGCTGCAGTTTTCTGTCATCTACAGTGTGTTGCAACAAAATTCAGGGACTGGAAAAAAAAGTCTCTTGGTTTCTCTAAATCTATAATGACTGATGCAACACAGTGTTCTCGCAGGCAAGTCTTTTTTTAGCATGCTCACAAAAGGAGAAGACACACCATTGTGGGAGACAGTAAAATGAGAAGATCAACTTTATAACAGTTACAACACAGTTTTTATGTGGCCCCATAGGGAAAAGTCACTGCAGTAACAAGGCAATACTTTCTAACTTCTCTTTTATAAAGAGAGAGGCTCTTATCCTTAAAGGGAACCTGTCATCTCTGAAACACCCCCTGAACTAGAGTAAGCGGTGTATAGTGTAAGTGATGCTGAATCCGAATATGTAAGTTTTATCTTCATACTCACTTCCATTCTGACTCTGTGCTCCCACAAACCAGCAGTAAAATGCACTCACTGGACTCTTCTTTGAGTCCTCTCCATTATGTGAGTGAGCACCAGAGTCCTCTCAGTGCATTTTACTGCAGGTTTGTGGGAGCACAACATCAGAATGGAAGGGAGTATGAAGATAAAACTTACATAACCGGACTCAACATCACTTACTCTATACACCGCTTACTCTAGTTCACGGGGTGTTTTGGAGCTGACAGGTTCCCTTTAAAGATGATATTATAATAGTTGTTCATTGCTTGGTGGCAATCGGGTTTTTGTTACTCCGAGATGCTTCCACTTCTCAATAATGTTGTTACAATAATAGCAATTACAGATCGAGTAGATTAGAAATTTCACAAATTAACTTGTGGCAAAGGTGATGATATCCTGTGACAGTTTAAAAAGTTACCAAGCTCTTCAGTACCACACATACTAATCAATTGTTCTCTATGGAGATTTCATGGCTGTGTGCTTGGTGTTATGTGACTGTTTGCAATGGCCATCTGAAACATCTGACACAAAACATTAAGAGGTATGTTTGCATTCTTTGGGCTATATAGTATACAAAGTATAGTATATGTTTCTTATTAAAATAAGTTATTTTGCCCGGGCTCAGTGACTACTGATTAGATTCATTTTTGGTTGTGTCCTACATTCTTATATTTAAAGGGTTTCTACAGTTTTTAAAAACTGATGATGTATCCTCTGGATAGATCATCAGCATCTGATCAGCGGGGGTCCGACACCCGGGGCCCCCGCCGATCAGCAGTTTGAGAAGGCAGCGGCGCTGCAGGAGCGCTGCGGCCTTCTCTGTGTTTACCACAGGCCCAGTGACGTCAGGACTACTATCACTGGCCTGGGCGCGGCTAAGCTCCATTCATGTGAACAGAGCTTAGCCCCGCCCAGGCCAGTGATACTAGTCGTGACGTCACTGGGCCTGCAGTAAACACAGAGAAGGCCGCGGCGCTCCTGCAGCGCCGCTGCCTTCTCAAACAGCTGATCGGCGGGGGCCCCGGGTGTCGGACGATCAGATGCTGATGATCTATCCAGAGCATAGATCATCAGTTTTAAAAAACTGCAGAACCCCTTTAAATGATGTTAAAGTAATGTTCTCAACTTGCAATTACTAAACGGTTCATCATTATTGTATTACATGTTTTATTGTACCTATTTTTTTATTTATATACAACAGCTAATTCATTATAAAGGGCTGGTTCATGAATTACTATGATCAGCAGATTTGTACCTAAAATGGCTGATCTGTTACATGTGCACTTGGCAGGTGTAGGCATCTATGTTGATGCCATGTTCATATGTGTCCACATTGCTGAGAAAAATTGTGTTTTGATATATTCAACTGAGCCCTTAGGATAAACGGGAGCTTCTGCCTTTAATCCTAGAGGCTCTGCTCTCTCTACAACTGCCACGCTCTCTGCACTTTGACAGGGTCAGGCAATGTAAACGTCATGACGCCTGGCTCTGATTTCTCCTATAGTATCACACTGTGCTTCAGAATCTGGCAAAGGTGCAGTACTGTAGGAGTAATGGGAATGCCCCCATTGCTTCTAGAGGCTAATTTGCATATATTAAAACATAATTTATCTCAGCAATGTGGGCACATATGAACATGGGACCAACACAGATGCCATCCGCAGCCAAGCACACATGGAACAGGTCAGCCAGTGTCATAGGTACAAATATGCTGATATGATCTCTAAAGGGGTTATCTCAACATGGACAATGGGGCATATCGCTAGAATATGCCCCCATTGTCTTTATACTTGTAGGTCCCACCGCTGGGACCCGCCCCTATACAAAGAATGGAGCTCCACTATGGGGCCGGCAAAAATAGCTTAGCGCTGGCTTGGCTATTTCCGTCGAGCCCATAGAAGTGAATGGGAGTGGTGGCCGGTCATGTGACGTGCGCTCCCATTCACTTCTATGGGGAGCCGGCTTGGTGGTGGCCGGACCGGAGTCCTCCAGCCACCACCTTGCGGGGCTCCATTCTCAATATAAGTGCGGGTCCCAGCACCTATAAGACAATGGTTTGTCTGATTTTAACAATCTCTTCTCAGACCATGGTTCCATTCAAGCACTCTTTGGTATTAATATGTCTACTATTTGCCACTACAGTCTATTGTGGACATGAGCAGACAATCACATGATAAATTCTGCTAGTGGAACTAAAAATAAAGCTAAAAAAAAAATTCCATAAAAGTTTTTAAAATACAAAAAAAAGTGTATAAATTCAAACTAAAAAAAATAATGAAAATTAGAAAATTGAAAATCCCTGCATCAGGAAGGGGTTAAAGGCTGAAGATGTTAAACGTAAGCAACCTGTACACTAATAAGTAACACTTTAGATAGAATGTAAACAGTCAAGGAAATGCTATGTATCTTTTTATTATTATTTTATGTCATGTATTATTATTATTATTATAATTATTATTATAACACCTCTGGTTTGAATTCCGGCAGGCTGTTCCAGCAGAGAGCAGCCAGTCGGATTTCATCAGATCTGGTGCTGCTGTATGCGGACAGAATTGTTTAACTGCTGCACTTTGTGTGTGGCCAATTCTCTGTTTGTCTGCCAAGACAGCCATGCCGGAGTTTCACACTAGAGGTGTGAAAGTAGCCTAAGTGTTTAGTAATGCATTTTTGTTATTAAAAAACTGGCATTACCAGTTGTCATTTTAGGGAAGTCACTTTATATAAAAGCAAAAAATTAAAAAGTATAACTAATACTAAATTAAATTAAAAGCATTAATAATACTATTTGCAGATCACTGTCATGTTTTTGTGTGATTATTTAAAGGTAAATCTAAAGGGAAAGCTGCAAGCTTTGGCTACATATTTCATTATAACATATAATGAGTTAATTTCTGATGCATATTCTTGCATCAGAAATTAATCTAAAACCAATAAAATAACATGTAAAGCAGAATTTTATACTACGTATAATTACAAAAATAACATGAAACTTTTTACTATGAATTCTGTTTAAAATTTCAGTCACATCTCTAAGGCAGATGCATTTATATTACATTGGTCTTGTGACGTTATCTGGTGTGACATTTCAAACCCTTGGCTATTCTTTGATGTTAGGTTAGATAACAGTGTGAGCATTCCTCATTATTCTGAAATACTATATATAAGCGACTGGGGAAAGGAGCCTTCTTATTAAAAGAGAAAATGTGCATTATAAAAGTAAAAAATATACTGCCAATGTGAGCTGTATGTAAAATATCTACTTTTGTTTCATTATCCTGTATTTATTGTAATATAAAAACAGGGGGTAAATCACAGTCTATTAACCCCTTCCCAACATATGACATAATAGTATGTCATAGCGGGAAGTGACTTCCCGCATTTTGACATACTAGTACGTAATGCTGATAGGGCGGGCACCAGAGCAGTGCACGCCACATCAATGCAGGGGCCTGGCAGTCACTGACAACCAGGCCCCTGCTGTATCCGCCGGCATTGCTGTAAAATCTGATGTCTGTGGATTAACCCCTTCTATGCTGCGGTCAGCATTGATTGTGGCATACAGGGTGTTTGTGGTGGGTACGGGTCTCCATCGGGTCCCCGTGCTGCAGTGATGGGAACCCCATAGGTGAAAAGGCAACCTGATGCCTTGCACAGGCATTGGGGCGTGCCTTCTAGGGAAGCCTAGGAGATCCAATCCCTTAGACTGGGTCTTCTAGGCAACTGTCAGCGTAGGTTGGCCTGTGTGTATAAACATCTAATGATCACACTCCCCATCCAATTGTAGAATTGAGAACAGTAATATTAGAGGTGGTGCAGACACTATAATCAATTAAATTAGTGAAATGCTAAGGCCTGTTTCATAGAATGCTGGGAATCAGCCGGACAAGAACTGCTGTGTACAGCACTATTTGTCCGGCTGTTTCTTGGCACATTTGCCAGATCGTGGCTGGATCACCACTGATCCCATTATGGCTAATGGGGCTGGACGGCCGGAACAGCCTGCAGAATCGGCAAATGCAAATGTGAAACAAGCCTAAAAAAAGAATAACTTATGACATGAGGACTTCCTGCTTACCATTAATCTCAGCAGAAAAGAAGAGGTGTTAAAGACCAGATTCATCAAGTTGATTAGAAAGTGAGCACAGACAAGAAAGCAAACAAGGAAACGCAGCAATAGAAAGACAAAGGAGCAGACGTTTGAAGACAAGCTGTCTCAGCTGAAAGTCTGAGCTTTCAAGTCTCGGCTCTTGATTTGTCAACAAGATTCTGATGGAACTTCGCTTTTTTGTCACTTTGCTTTGTGGTTTGTCAGCTTATCCCTGGGTGAAGCACACAATCAAAATTAATGACCTGAAGCTCATGGAAATAAAAAAGCACAGCTTTCATGAAGCTCCTTATTTAGAAGAATTATGAAATCATTTGAGGCTTTTCAGTCCAACAGACTGATGCAAGGTCTTCCACCACAAATAGATTTCTCACAGGCTCAAAATGCAACAAATCAATGCAATAATCCAATGCAGGACTCCATTATGAATATGATTACAGGGGGGTGATAGTTACACTTATTATTGGAAAGGAAGCAAACATTCTGTGAAGTTATCTTTTTCCGCAAGACAAAGACAAAGCTGCTTTTTAGGCCATTGTCTATAGAGATGGAGATGTGTTTATGAAAACTGACACATAAGTTCAATTATTCTTAGCTGACCCCTTTACCAACAAAAAATAGCACCCGTGTTCACGGGGCAAAAAGGAAGTGCAGTTTCTTTGTGTGGCTTAAAACAGGCTGTTGTTTGAAACCAGGTGTTCATCTTCTCACTCCCTTTCTAAAGACCATGCATATAGTATAGTATGTAACAATCCGGGTATACTCTCTGATTGATTGAGAGGCCGATTGATAACATGCACAGAAGTCTATGTTGTCCTTCCTCTACAATTATGTACAGTTTTCTCATGTGAGAGGATCTATGTATCTCCTCTTTTCCCTGCAGCTGGTCAGCATACTGGGCCCCTCTCCCCCTCCACACATCATAAGATCACATCTGACTGAAGAGGGACAGGGTTGCTTTAACCTTTTATATCTCAGACTACCAGAGATACAGCCTATAAAAATTGGGTTGGTAATAAAAGTGGGCTGCGTGGTAATTAGCACTGCAGTTCTGGCTTTGTTTTAAATCTCAGATTGTGGATGCATTTGCCTCAGATACAGGCAGTTGAGTCTCCTGCATCCATGTATGCGCCAGGTCTCATGACCGCCACCATGAACATGGGGATGCTCTGTGCGTATGTTTACTTTGCTGACATTGAAGCAGCCAAAGAACTTCACTATGATAGCTAGTGGACAGTACAAAGTCATGTATACTTGTATGAAGCATACTTAAATGAATGTTTATGGCATATTGAGAAATGCCATTGTAAACTGGCCAATTCTGAAAGTCTCCATGATCTTTTTATCTTGAGTTATTTGTATCAAATTTTGTAATTTCTTCTGTAAATGAAGGCAGTAACTTGCTCATAAAAAGCTCATAAGGCTGATCCTAACCACCACTTTACTGCAAGGACATTGCTTGTTCAGGTAGAAATATTGTTGATATAGCTGATATTGTTGAATATTGTTGACTGTCATCTGGGATGTCTAATATATAATATATCAGGATTAATAATAGTAATGACTTTTGTGAACAGTGTGAGCTACTGATTTCAAGAAAAACCTCCTCAATGTATGTGACAAGTCTGAGAAAGTCACTGTGGGCAAGACCCAGAATGACTTGGCCTGTATTATCTTTAACAACATGAGGTTATCCAAATATAATACATCATAGAGTCCTGAGCCGCTGCAAGCAGAGGAAATGTGTAACTTTATTTTAATTAGTCTGCTCATTGCTTTAGCATTGCAGGTTTGAAGCTGGGGAAACATTCATACACAGACATTAATGTTAGTAAACCAGCTGTATTAATAGCATGGCATTTTTTAAGGAGCTTTATATTAGACGTGCTTTGTCCTTTTCTCTCTAATTCAAAAGCACATGCTGTTATTATATATAAGCTCTGGAAAGTCATGCCTAATCAATACCTACAACAATTAGATGATAGATTTCCATTACCGAGCTCAGATACACTAGCTCTGTACTTAGGTTTTTAGTTTGAGATAAGAATGGAAAAGATTATATGTAAGAAGTCAGAATGATGTAAATATAATTAAATATGCTGAAAATATGCAATTAACAGGACTGAGCTACTAAGCTACGAAGTTTTAATATTTCAAATGTAGCTAAAGAAATACTGCAAAATGCTTAAAGCGGCAGTATAAGATTGGAAGGTTTACTGCAATATGGATTGGAGTGTGACATGGCCTGGATGAGGGGTAAACAGACAAGGCAGCTACCCAGAGGGCTGTTGAGGGGATGATTTCCATGACTGTCCTCATTGCTGGAATATACAAGTACTGTATGGTGCAGAAGACACAGATTCATTTTAGCATGTCACTCTGCTTTACCACAAGGCACATTATACATCATTCATTCCCAACCCAGCTGTGCAAAACTGAAATATAGTTCAGCGTTTCAAGATCACTTTGGCATGTTAAATAGAGATGAGCGAGTAGTGAAATATTCGAAAGTTCGAAATTCGATTCGAATAGACCGCGAAATTCGACTATTCGACCGAATATCGAATCCCATTAAAGTCTATGGGAAAAAAATGCTCGCCACTTGGAAATCTCAATTCGACCACTTGGAGGTCACCAAGTCCACCCTGGAACCTCAGAAAAGGATGCCAACACTGCTGGAATGCAACTGGGACAGCAGGGGAAGCATGTCTGGGTGCATATAACGCGCCCAAGTCGCACTATTACGCCACTATCACAGCCTCTCAACAATACACTCCAAAGACAATCTAATCTCTCTGTAAAGTGAGACCATACAAGGAAACCTTCTTTCCTCTACATTGCCATGGACCCCAAGCCAAACTAGACAAAAAAGAAGATGAAATTCTGCACCCCTTAAAATCACGTTGCCTATGACAACCACAGATGGCATAGGCAAGGGGGAAAGCAAATAGACCCCACCCCTAATTGTCATTGTGTGTGTGTGTGAAATGTGGTCAGACATGTCTTCTTTAAAATGTAAAAACAACTCAAACACATGCAGAAGCCTTAAAATGCCCAAATTGTTGGCGCTAGAGATATCAGTGACCCGACCTGGCCCAGTGTCATGTCTAGCAGGTTAAAGCAGTGGGGATGTGGAGGGATGCGTAGGACCGCAAAAGGCAGGAAGAGGCCGTGGGCTGGCCAGAGGCTCATGGAAAATTTTGTGGAGGCCCAAGAGGTGAGACCTGTTAAAGATTTTGTGGAGGCCCAAGAGGTGAGACCTGTTAAAGATTTTGTGGAGGCCCAAGAGGTGAGACCTCTTAAAGATTTTGTGGAGGCCCAAGAGGTGAGACCTCTTTAAAATTATGTGGAGGCCCAAGAGGTGAGACCTCAAAGATTTTGTGGAGGCCCAAGAGGTGAGACCTCTTAAAGATTTTGTGGAGGCCCAAGAGGTGAGACCTCTTAAAGATTATGTGGAGGCCCAATAGGTGAGACCTCTTAAAAATTATGTGGAGGCCCAAGAGGTGAGACCTCTTAAAAATTATGTGGAGGCCCAAGAGGTGAGACCTCTTAAACATTTTGTGGAGGCCCAAGAGGTGAGACCTCTTAAAAATTATGTGGAGGCCCAAGAGGTGAGACCTCTTAAAATATGGGAGCCAAGAGGACCTCTTAAACATTTTGTGCAGGCCCAAGAGGTGAGACCTCTTAAAAATTATGTGGAGGCCCAAGAGGTGAGACCTCTTAAACATTTTGTGCAGGCCCAAGAGGTGAGACCTCTTAAAAATTATGTGGAGGCCCAAGAGGTGAGACCTCTTAAACATTTTGTGCAGGCCCAAGAGGTGAGACCTCTTAAAAATTATGTGGAGGCCCAAGAGGTGAGACCTCTTAAAAATTATGTGGAGGCCCAAGAGGTGAGACCTCTTAAACATTTTGTGGAGGCCCAAGATGTGAGCCATAAACATATACATTTTTCTTATTTACGGAGCAATTCTACGGCGGTTAAGGAGGAGGAGGAGGAGGTGGAGGAGGAAATGGCACTTCATACAGATGGCACTTCACTTTTGGCTGCTTTCCACGGTTGGAGAAGCAAAGTCCGGGTCAATCCACTTGCTGTTCATTTTGATTAGCGTCAGCCTGTCGGCACTGTCGGTTGACAGGCGGCTGCGCTTATCGGTTATAATGCCCCCGGCTGCGCTGAACACCCTTTCTGATAGCACGCTGGCGGCAGGGCAGGCAAGCACCTCCAAGGCGTACAGGGACAGTTCCAGCCACGTGTCCAACTTGGAGACCCAGTAAGTGTAGGACGCCGAGGGATCGGGGAGGACAGGGTTACGGTCTGCCAGGTACTCCCGCAACATCCGCCGATACTTGTCCCTCCTGCTGATAGCGGGCCCCGCAGTGATGGAAGTTGCACGAGGGGGTGCCATGAACGTGTCCCACACCTTGGAGAGTGTTCCCCTGGTGGCTGTGGGCCTGATTGATGTTGTGGGACTCTGGGAGACCCTCTCCTCTCTGCCGCCAGCGATGGTGGGTGGGAAAATCTCCATCATGTTCTGCACGAGTTCCCTCTGGTATTCCAGCAATCGATTCGTCCTCTCCTCTACTGGAATAAAAGAGGAGACGTTATCTTTATACCGGGGGTCCAGGAGTGCGAAGACCCAGTACAGTTTGTTCTCCACTATCCGGACAACACGTGTGTCCCGGGAAAAGCAGCCCAGCATGAAGTCAGCCATGTGTGCCAGACTCTGAATAGGCATGACCTCACTGCCCCCACCAGAAGGATCACTTGCCATTTCCTCCTCTTCCTCTTCCGCCTCCTCTCCGCCCCATCCGCGCTGAACCAATGGGACGCACACAGCCTGACTGCTACCCTCGCCGCCAGCATCCTCCTCCTCTTCCACAGCCACCTCCACGTCGTCCTCCTCCTCATCCTCCTCCTCCTGCAACTGCCACCGTGAAGCAGACAAAAGTGTGGTCTGACTGTGTAGATCCGTTGCGTCTCCTCCTACCCCCGTCTCCTCTGCGTGCAATGCGTTCTCCCTTATTGCGATGAGCGATTCTTTAAGGACGCCTAGGAGCGGGATGGTTACGCTCACTATAGCGTCCTCGCTGCTGACCTTCTTGGTGGACTCCTCAAAGATACGCAGTACATCGCATATGTCTGCCATCCATGGCCACTCATGGTTGGCAAACTGAGGGAGCTGAGTTGGAGGCACGCGTGGATTCATTATCTGGCACTCCATCAATGCTCTCTGCTGCTCACACACCCTGGCCAACATGGAATAGGTGGAATTCCAGCGAGTGGGCAGGTCGCACAACAGCCGATGTTCAGGCAAATGGAGGCGTTGCTGGAGTTTTTTTAAGCTAGCAGCAGCTACAGTTGACTTACGAAAGTGAGCGCACAAGCGCCGCACTTTCACCAGTAGCTCTGCCAGGTTGGGGTAAGTCTTCAGAAATTTTTGGACTACCAGATTAAAAACGTGGGCCAGGCATGGTACGTGATTGAGTTCGGCAAGCTCCAGAGCCGCCACCAGGTTACGGCCGTTATCGCACACGACCATGCCTGGTCCTAGCTGCAGCGGCGACAGCCACATCTCCGTCTGCTGCAATATGGCGTCCCTCACCTCTGGGGCGCTGTGCTTCCTGTCGCCCAAGCTGATGAGCTTTAGCACCGCCTGCTGACGTCTCCCCGCGCCAGTGCTGCAACGCTTCCAGCTAGCGGCTGAGGGAGATGTTAAGGCACAGGAGGAGGAGGAGGAGGAGGAGGAGGAGGAGGGGGGTTTATCAGAACCCATGCTGGCAATCTTGGGCGGGGGTGGTAGGTAGGCCGTCTCTGTTTGCGACCCCGTCCCCGCTTCCACTACATTCACCCAGTGTGCCGTCAAAGAGATGTAGCGTCCCTGGCCGCAAGCGCTTGTCCACGAGTCGGTGGTCAAGTGGACCTTTGCGCTGACTGCGTACCTCAGGGCCCGCCTGATGTTACGCGACACGTGCTGGTGCAGGGCGGGGACGGCACTCCGGGAAAAGTAGTGGCGGCTAGGGACGGAATAGCGAGGTGCGGCATCCGCCATCAGGTCGCGGAAGGCCTGCGTCTCCACAAGCCTAAACGGCAACATCTCCAGGGCCAGCAGTTTGGAGATGTGGCAGTTTAAGGCTTGGGCTTGGGGGTGACTCGAGGCGTACTTCCGCCTGCGGTCGAACGCCTGCGAGATGGACAGTTGTTGGGACGAGGAGTGTGAAGGTGCAGGCGAAGAGGCGGGGGAAGGGGAGGCTGAAGGAGAAGGCCCCAAAGTAGCCGAGGCAGATGTGGAGGTGTCCTGGCTGGAGGTCTGGACCGCAGTGGCAGCACACAACAAAGGGGAAGAGGCAGTGGCAGCAAGACCGGGCGCAGGTTGTATTGCGTTTGCTCTCTCCCACTCAGCCCAGTGCTTGACTTCCAAGTGACGCCGCATGCCTGAGGTGGTCAGATTGCTCTTCTCAGAGCCCCTACTCAGTTTTGAGTGGCAGAGTGTGCAAACCGCGCTCAGTTTGTCATCCGCACAAACATTAAAAAATCTCCACACCACAGAAGTACGAGGCCTCGATGGGGGAGCTTCACGCGACTGCCCGCTGCCGGGAACAGCTTCGGCCGTGCTGGCTGTGGCCTCACTACTCTGTCTGGACTGTCCTCTGCCTGTGGACATCCCTCTGCCTGTGGACATCCCTCTGCCTGTGGACATCCCTCTGCCTCTGGACATCCCTCTGCCTCTGGACATCCCTCTGCCTGTGGACATCCCTCTGCCTCTTGCTGCCTTTTTCGGTGCTGCGCAGACCACCACCTCTCCACTGCTTTCCCCGCTGGACATCACCCCTGGCCAAGTGGGGTCGGTCATTTCGTCATCCACCACCTCCTCTTCCTCACTCTGCTCCTCCTCCTGCCCACTGGACATTCCAACAGCCTCCCTTGATGGCAACTGCGTCTCATCATCATCATCGCTCATGATAACAGATGCTGGTTCAGGGTCCACATCAGCAGGAGATGGCGAAAACTCAAGTGTTTGGGCATCACTACAAACAAATTCCTCTGCTAGCTCCTGGGATTCTTCCGGCACATCTGAAAAAGGACCCGAAAAGAGCTCCTGGGAGGGGTCAAGGGTGGGATGACTCTGTTGGCCAGGTGTGGAGGAAGGAGGGTCAGAGTGAGACTGTGTGGATGACTGGCTGGTGGACAACTGTGTGGAAGCGCTATCGGCTATCCATTGCACCACCTGTTCAACCTGCTCAGGCCTCAACAGCGGTGTAACTCGCCCCCTGCTTAACTGTCCCATAAAGGCAGGGATTCTGGATGAGTGTGATCCTGGCTGACCCTCACCAGCACGCATTGTATCCCCACTGGCTTCAACAAGGCCACCAACAGCATTTCCGCGCCCCCGTCCTCGTCCACGTCCGATTCCGCTAGCCCCCCTCCGCATTTTATTTTTTTTTTGTTGCAAATACAATATTTGGGTATATAATTAGGTATGTGAAATAATTTAGCAAGAGAACGCACAGTACAGTGGCCTATTAAAAGGCCTAGATATTGTATATTTCAAGGTACACAGCCATGTAGTAACAGAACAGACGGTGGGTATTTACACCAGGTATGTGAGATAATTTAGCAAGAGAACGCACAGTACAGTGGCCTATTAAAATGCCTAGATATTGTATATTTCAAAGTACACAGCCGTGTAGTAACAGAACAGACGGTGGGTAATTTACACCAGGTATGTGAGATAATTTAGCAAGAGAACGCACAGTACAGTGGCCTATTAAAATGCCTAGATATTGTATATTTCAAAGTACACAGCCGTGTAGTAACAGAACAGACGGTGGGTATTTACACCAGGTATGTGAGATAATTTAGCAAGAGAACGCACAGTACAGTGGCCTATTAAAATGCCTAGATATTGTATATTTCAAAGTACACAGCCGTGTAGTAACAGAACAGACGGTGGGTATTTACACCAGGTATGTGAGATAATTTAGCAAGAGAACGCACAGTACAGTGGCCTATTAAAATGCCTAGATATTGTATATTTCAAAGTACACAGCCGTGTAGTAACAGAACAGACGGTGGGTATTTACACCAGGTATGTGAGATAATTTAGCAAGAGAACGCACAGTACAGTGGCCTATTAAAATGCCTAGATATTGTATATTTCAAAGTACACAGCCGTGTAGTAACAGAACAGACGGTGGGTATTTACACCAGGTATGTGAGATAATTTAGCAAGAGAACGCACAGTACAGTGGCCTATTAAAATGCCTAGATATTGTATATTTCAAAGTACACAGCCGTGTAGTAACAGAACAGACGGTGGGGTATTTACACCAGGTATGTGAGATAATTTAGCAAGAGAACGCACAGTACAGTGGCCTATTAAAATGCCTAGATATTGTATATTTCAAAGTACACAGCCGTGTAGTAACAGAACAGACGGTGGGTATTTACACCAGGTATGTGAGATAATTTAGCAAGAGAACGCACAGTACAGTGGCCTATTAAAATGCCTAGATATTGTATATTTCAAAGTACACAGCCGTGTAGTAACAGAACAGACGGTGGGTATTTACACCAGGTATGTGAGATAATTTAGCAAGAGAACGCACAGTACAGTGGCCTATTAAAATGCCTAGATATTGTATATTTCAAAGTACACAGCCGTGTAGTAACAGAACAGACGGTGGGTATTTACACCAGGTATGTGAGATAATTTAGCAAGAGAACGCACAGTACAGTGGCCTATTAAAATGCCTAGATATTGTATATTTCAAAGTACACAGCCGTGTAGTAACAGAACAGACGGTGGGTATTTACACCAGGTATGTGAGATAATTTAGCAAGAGAACGCACAGTACAGTGGCCTATTAAAATGCCTAGATATTGTATATTTCAAAGTACACAGCCGTGTAGTAACAGAACAGACGGTGGGTATTTACACCAGGTATGTGAGATAATTTAGCAAGAGAACGCACAGTACAGTGGCCTATTAAAATGCCTAGATATTGTATATTTCAAAGTACACAGCC
The DNA here is from genome assembly GCA_900303285.1 of Rhinella marina. Classification (NCBI taxonomy): domain Eukaryota; kingdom Metazoa; phylum Chordata; class Amphibia; order Anura; family Bufonidae; genus Rhinella; species Rhinella marina. The sequence continues at coordinate 85,421 of ONZH01000156.1, read as the reverse complement.
GTGTAGTAACAGAACAGACGGTGGGTATTTACACCAGGTATGTGAGATAATTTAGCAAGAGAACGCACAGTACAGTGGCCTATTAAAATGCCTAGATATTGTATATTTCAAAGTACACAGCCGTGTAGTAACAGAACAGACGGTGGGTATTTACACCAGGTATGTGAGATAATTTAGCAAGAGAACGCACAGTACAGTGGCCTATTAAAATGCCTAGATATTGTATATTTCAAAGTACACAGCCGTGTAGTAACAGAACAGACGGTGGGTAATTTACACCAGGTATGTGAGATAATTTAGCAAGAGAACGCACAGTACAGTGGCCTATTAAAATGCCTAGATATTGTATATTTCAAAGTACACAGCCGTGTAGTAACAGAACAGACGGTGGGTATTTACACCAGGTATGTGAGATAATTTAGCAAGAGAACGCACAGTACAGTGGCCTATTAAAATGCCTAGATATTGTATATTTCAAAGTACACAGCCGTGTAGTAACAGAACAGACGGTGGGTATTTACACCAGGTATGTGAGATAATTTAGCAAGAGAACGCACAGTACAGTGGCCTATTAAAATGCCTAGATATTGTATATTTCAAAGTACACAGCCGTGTAGTAACAGAACAGACGGTGGGGTATTTACACCAGGTATGTGAGATAATTTAACAAGAGAACGCACAGTACAGTGGCCTATTAAAATGCCTAGATATTGTATATTTCAAAGTACACAGCCGTGTAGTAACAGAACAGACGGTGGGTATTTACACCAGGTATGTGAGATAATTTAGCAAGAGAACGCACAGTACAGTGGCCTATTAAAATGCCTAGATATTGTATATTTCAAAGTACACAGCCGTGTAGTAACAGAACAGACGGTGGGTATTTACACCAGGTATGTGAGATAATTTAACAAGAGAACGCACAGTACAGTGGCCTATTAAAATGCCTAGATATTGTATATTTCAAAGTACACAGCCGTGTAGTAACAGAACAGACGGTGGGTATTTACACCAGGTATGTGAGATAATTAGCAAGAGAACGCACAGTACAGTGGCCTATTAAAATGCCTAGATATTGTATATTTCAAAGTACACAGCCGTGTAGTAACAGAACAGACGGTGGGTATTTACACCAGGTATGTGAGATAATTTAGCAAGAGAACGCACAGTACAGTGGCCTATTAAAATGCCTAGATATTGTATATTTCAAAGTACACAGCCGTGTAGTAACAGAACAGACGGTGGGTATTTACACCAGGTATGTGAGATAATTTAGCAAGAGAACGCACAGTACAGTGGCCTATTAAAATGCCTAGATATTGTATATTTCAAAGTACACAGCCGTGTAGTAACAGAACAGACGGTGGGTATTTACACCAGGTATGTGAGATAATTTAGCAAGAGAACGCACAGTACAGTGGCCTATTAAATGGCCTAGATATTGTATATTTCAAGGTACACAGCCGTGTACTAACTGAACAGACGGTGGGTATTTACACCTGGTATACAAAAAGGGTATTGCAGGCACACAGAACCCAGAACACTAGAGCCAAATAAACTGTATTTAAAAAAATAAAATAAAATTCACAGCCGTATACTGCCAGATCAGATGGTGCATATACACACTAGTTATATAACAGGGTTTTTCAGCCAAAAAGAACGCTGAACAGTAGTGCCAAATATAGTTTGGTATGTAGCAGAGCACCTAATACACCACTAATGGCTCTCTCTGTCCCTACTCCAGCAGCTATCCCTGAATACGGCAGCCGTTCTCTGTAAAGTGTATCTTGTAGTAAAGCTATCACTGTAGTGCACTATAGTAGCCCTGATAAGGGCTTTTAATCACGCTCCTGCCTGTCCAACTGCTAAAACCTGTCTGTCCCTTCTCCAGCCTCTGTCCCTGACTAAGTTCACGCAGCATATGCGTACGAGCAGGAAGAGCTGAGTTTTTAATATTCGAGGTCACATGGTTTTTCCAGCCAATCCATGTAGACGCTGTTTTCGCGCTGCCAGCGTGCTCAGCGTGCCTGTCATACCCCCCCTGCATGTTGATTGGTGGAAAAAGAGCGCCAGGGAAGTTGGGAGGGGAAACGAATTCTAAGTGCGCCATCGCCGTTATACTCGATTGAAATCGAGTATGCCGAATAGCGTAGTATTCGATCGAATACCGGCTCGATCGAACACTACTCGCTCATCTCTAATGTTAAACACAATCATTCTTTGGGCTCATGAAGTTTTACATTTTTTACAGTGTTATGTTATTAGTATCTAAATGGGAAAAATCTGCTGGTGTTCCATAGTTATCTATTTTTCTACATTGTATTTTAATGTGCATTGTGTCTATGATCACTTCTTTTAATTTTTGCCCCCTGATGGACCATGCAGTGGGAAAACATGTCAGGACAGTTTGACTTCTGTCTGGTACAGTCTTGGGACAGGCTTTAAGCAATTAATATAGGCTGGTCATCTGTGAGTCTTCAGGTTTATGCTAGCTTCATTCTACTGTTATCTAAATGTAAGGGCTGCCAGTGTACTACAGGAGTAGCTTCTGGTGTGGGTTTGTCAGGGCAAATACTCTGCTTTACCTGTTTAGGCTTAAAGGTATGACACCTTTGGTGGCAATTTTTCATTGTTGAATTGTACTCATTTGGAGTTAAAAATCATTTTTTCAATTGGTCATTATAAAAACAAATTTGATCCCTTTTCTCTGTACAGCCTTGAGATTCTCTAGTACTAGGCTCGTAATTTGTGACTTCTCCCTGCTCATACCAGGTTTACAAAAATGGGTGTGGGCAGGGTATTTACTATCGTCTACGCCTGTTTTAGGCATAGAAAAAGGTCTAGATGTAAGACAGCAAGGAAGCTGTCTTACATTATGAATCAGTGGTGGATCCGCTGAAGGCCGACGCCTCTTCATAACTTCAGCGATCCACCGCCATCTATTGGGTTTTATTAAGACCAGCGTCAAACGCCGATCGTAATAAATGACCCCCTTGGTTTTAAATTGAATTAATGAAAATCTGAATTTTAGGGCTGTCATATTCAGTGACATTACATTGGGTTTTGGCAATTTGCTTTCCATGTGTAAACTGACAAATATGCTAAGGTTTCTATAAAACAAACTGAAGAGTTCACTTTAAACAAGAAAATTACATTGTGAATTCATCTAAGAACACAATACGCAATGGAACAGTTTTGAGAAATGAATTTATCAGGACATGTTCTATTTTTAATCCCCTTGAAAAGCTTGTGCAGAAGATTTAAAAAAAAAGGTGAAATGGCTAAAAAACATTCCATGGTTGAGCAAAATTATTATTTAAACCCAAGCCAAATATGAACATCAGTCTTGAAGTGTCCATTTTGATAATTTTCTGGTCAATCCGTTCCAAAGTAACCATTATTTGTGCTTAGTAAAATGATATAAGCTGCTCCCCTATGGTGCAGAAAGCAAGAAGATTCACTCTTGTTACATCCAAAACTGCAATAATGTGACTAAATATTATTTCTTACCTCAAGAGTTAAAGGGGTTGTACATTGTCATGATATTGATGACCTCAGTCCTCAGTTAAAGTGAATAGAAGAGGAAGCTATAATTATACTGCACCCCACTACAGTGAAGAGGACTCATTGCTCGCATGAGTGCCAAAGCCACTTTAAACAGCTGATCAATGGTGACGTCGGAAGTCGGATCCCACAGATCTGATATTGATGACCTATTGTGGGAATAGTGCAAAAAACAAAACAGAAAGTCAGCACATCCTGTAAAATGAAATAAATTCAAAGGTACACATCACTATGGTTAAAAATACAAAATCCAAACACAATGTAACAGCACTCTGCAAACATTACATTTTATGACCTACTGCTATATTCACTATATGAAAGAATATGAGACACTTAGAAAATATATTTTGATCAAAATCAAACACCACGACAAAGTGGCCTCTTTAAATAGGACCCTACTCTATAATGATATCTCTCTCTGTACCAACTAGTCTCAAAGGAATTCAGGGAGAGCAGGTTGCTGTTGGCAGAGATATCATTATAAATTAGGATCCCATCTAAACAGGTCATCTTGACGTGGTGGATGTCAAATGGTTTTGATCAAAATATATTTGCTAAGTACCTCATATTCATTTGTATATAGAATACAATGACTATAGCATTAGTTCATATTTATTGTTTGCAGAGCACTGTTGCATTGTGTTCTTTCCTGAGGATAGGTCATTATTATCATGACACTATACAACCACTTTAAATACAGTATTATACGTATTTGAGTTTTCTTTTGATTCAAGGGTTTATTTTAATAAATACCAACTTCAAACTGGTCATAATGATCACTTTCATTGATCCTTCTTGTGTAATCTGGACTCCATCACCCTCCACACCCCATTCCCCCTTCCCGGGCAGCTATGCAAATACAGGCAACTAGTCCTGCTCACATTCTAGGACAGGTTACTGGCAGCCATTCAAAACTTTCGCTAGAACCCTTTTTAAGGCCTTTTATGTAGGACGATTATCACCAGATCACTTGTAAGTACAGCAATCCACAGAGGGAGCCAGGAGGAGGACTCCAATACTTTCTAGGGCCATACAGTGAATGGATGGTTCACCCTTTCTTCCCGTGGGCCACATCCTGGGCCTTCTGGGGCTCCTGTCTGCGGTTAAGTGGGGTGCCTTTGATGTTAGGTGGATGAGTGCAAGGCATGAGGGCAGATGCGGGGGCCGGCAGATGGTTGGTGGAATTAATGAATAGGCTCATTTGGTTGCAATAACATCTCTCTTTACTGAATAGATAATGGGACTAGTAGAAGTACAATTCTCATTAACTGTTTCTGCAGTTCCCAGTTGCAGGGTGCAGAACTTAGATCCAGATAGCCAGTTCATTTCAAAGTATGATAGATGCCGAAGCAATACCCTTTCCACAAGCAGCAAAATCATATTACCATAAAGGTGCAGTACTGTACTGTTTCTGTAGGCACAGCCTTGATGGTTCTAAACCTTCTGTGGATGTCTGTTCTCTTTCCTTCAGGGGTAGTCTCACAGTTAAAGGGGTTATCCAAGCCTTAAAAAGATCTCAGAGAATGGCTTACCTGTGGCGAGGTTCATACTTGCTGGTTCCTTGGGTCAGGTGCTGTATGGGTGACATGTCACCACTACGTCCAGTGATTGGCAGTCACATGGCACCCAACAACAGGATGTTGATCACATAGCTGCAGAGACAGCTGGAAGCCAATGTAGCTGGAACACCGAGGCAGGGACCAGGTAAGTTTGAACCCTACCATGGTTGGCCACTCTCTGAGGCCTTTTTAGGTTTGGGATACCCTGTTTAAGTTGTTTTCTGGCAGCTTTCAGGAATGGTGTTTCCTGAATGATGCTTCTTTTTGGACCTACTTGGCAGGAGCTCAAACATGTAGGTATTGACTCTAGATCAACTCAGCTAAGACTCCCTCCAACCAAGGAGTGGGACCAGCCCATTACCATGGAAACTGTGCTGTCTGCCAATGTTAACTGTTTCTTGTCCATACACAATCATTTGGGATAACAGCATTTAACTCTTGAAAACCCATTACCTTTTAGCAGTGATCTGCTGGGTCACTACATAAGATCAATTGATCACGACAATTGAGCAGTGTAAACATGTCAATCAGTTTGTTCATTTGTTGTTAATCACATATTGTACATCTTCATGAAGACATAAAAACGATTACTTGTCAGCAACACATCTTCTCGTGTGAGCAGGGGATGTGTGCTGCCACATGTAATGATTTGAACAGTAGTAAGAAAGATTGCAAGTTGTGAAAGATCGTTGGTAAAAATGTAAATTCCAAGTAATTTCCCTGTGTAAAGACCCTGAAATGAGCAAGGATTGACTTATTGACTTGCTATATCATCGATTGGCAATCATTTTGAACAATTTATGTGCTTGTGTAAAAGGACACTTTTAAATGTGAAATTCAAATGTGTCTTGCAACTGTAGAGCTTAAAAAACCTGACCTACGGTGACAGTATACACTAAGAGAAGAATTATTCATGGATCCGTTGAAGCATAATAGAAAAAAAGTTATTTGAGGTGAGGTTTTATATTTACCGACTATGTGAAATGCATTCACTGTACAAATTCTACAAAAAGTCTGATGGGTCATAAACTGTATTGTGAACCTGCTTATGTGCCATATAGTAAACAGGTCCAATCACAGAATGTTAAAATTTGCTGTCTGTGATGCCTTTTATGCCTCATAAAAGCTACTCCTTGAGTGTTACCAGTTATGAAGACTCCTCTGTTCGCTAAACTTTGAAGTCAGTAGACAATCCAGTAAAAAGTAATGGCCCATTAGCTCTGCATCCACAACTTTTCTACTGATTCGAGTCATAATTATTGCAGATTATGTACTGTGCAGAAAAATAGGAAATAGGCATGGAATTCTTCATGGCAAGATTATGCTGCCAATTTACAAAAGTCATACACATGCATATTCAGTATTAATATTTTTTATATTATGTTTGTTCCCACCACACATTGTGTATAGTTATATAGTGTCCAAATAACTGTACCCTGATTTTATATTAATCATATAATGTATGATGGTGCCCAAATAACAGTGTCATCTAAATCATATACTGTATGATAGTGCCCAAATAACAGTGTCATAAATTAACCGTTTCATAGGTAATAACTACTAGAGTGCTGCCTGTAAGGGGGTGCTCTCACCAGCAGGACGGCGATGACAGAGTTTCTCTGCAGACAACAGGATTTCAGTCCAAATCGTGCTTTATTCAAGTCAGACACAGACACTCCCAGTTATGCCTCACTGGGTAAGGTGAGGTTACAGCAAACACAAATGAAAACCAAAATAAACTCCTGCCTGTCTGGGCTATAACTAATACATATAGGTCACTTTCTCACCTAATAAATGCAGGTTATCCTCCAGGATTCATGAGCCAGTGTAGAAGGAAGTGTGGGCGCCGCCTACAATATATGCATATACCCATATGTATATGCATATATGGGTGGCCCCAAATTGAGGGTCTGTGGCCCCATGGCCACGAAGGCCTGAAGCCCTGGTGGATGTGGCTATCCACCAGGGGCTCTAACTGTAGGTGTATATATATATGTATATATATAGATATGTGTGCATGAGCACCTATATTTATATATAATACCCCTTAATACATATATATCCAGCGATACAGTTAGCCTCTTAGGCTCCCCAGGCATAGCTACTGAACTGACATCCTGGGATGCCTTTTATTTCCCTCTAACGATCACAGCTGGCTTACCTGTGCTCTCCTCAGGCTAGAGGGAAAAACCTGGCCTGGACCGGGGTGGATTGGAAAAGTCCCACTGCCAACCTACCTTCCCAATCCAAATAAAATCCAGCCTGTTATTTTAAATAACACTAGCTTCAGCAACTATATCTTGCTGAAGCCACACCAAAGTCTTTTCTGGATTTTATTTACCTCACCCAGTTGAGGAGTCTGGGTGGGATATACACCCCATCCAGTATTCTGCCATACACTTTACCACATATCCCCCCCCCTTCTCCAGACCGGAGGTCTGGGCACTTTAGGCCAACATACAATGTACCCTGGACAAGGCATCCACATTTCCCTGCAATTTCCCTGGCCTATGTTCCACCTTGAAATTGAAATTTTGCAGGAAGAGAAACCACCTAGTTACCCTTGCATTTTTCTCTTTATTTTGCTTCATCCAGGCTAGAGGATCATGGTCTGTCACCAACACAAATTTCCTACCCAGCAGGCAATATTTAAGTGACTCCAGAGCCCATTTAACGGCCAAACATTCTTGCTCCACTATGGCATAATTTTTTTCTGCCGGGGTTAGTTTCCTGCTTAGGTACATCACCGGGTGCTCCTCCCCATTTACCACTTGTGACAGAACCGCTCCCAAGCCTGTATCAGACGCATCTCTCTGGACCAGAAACGCTTTTCCAAAATCCGGGGAAATGAGTACTGGTTGTTGACAGAGGGCTGATTTTAGGCTTTGAAAAGCCTTCTCTGCCTCTGGGGTCCATTTCACCATTACTGACTTAGGACCTTTCGTTAAGTCAGTCAATGGTGCTGCAATCGAGGCAAAATTCGGTACAAACCGACGGTAGTACCCCGTTATGCCAAGGAAGGCCCTGACTTGTTTTTTTGTTAAAGGCTTAGGCCAATCCTGTATTGCCTCCACCTTATTGACCTGGGATTTAACCAGCCCCTTACCAATAATGTAGCCCAGGTACCTTGCTTCTTCTAAACCCACTGCGCACTTCTCAGGGTTTATGGTTAGGCCCGCATCACTAAGGGAGTCTATCACCTCCTGTACCTTCCAGAGGTGACTTTTCCAATCGGGTGAAAAAATGACCACATCATCAAGGTAAGCGGCGGCATAGTCACGATGTGGCCTCAAGATTAGGTCCATCAACCTCTGAAACGTAGCAGGGGCTCCATGTAACCCGAACGGCATCACTGTGTACTGAAACAGCCCCTCTGGGGTGGAAAATGCTGTCTTTTCTTTAGCCTCCGCTGATAAAGGTATCTGCCAATACCCCTTTGTAAGGTCAAGGGTTGTGATATATCTTGCTTTCCCAAGCCTTTCAATCAATTCGTCTACCCTGGGCATGGGGTACGCGTCAAATTTTGAAACCTCGTTTAACTTACGAAAATCATTACAGAACCTCCAGGTTCCATCGGGCTTTGGGATAAGCACGATAGGGCTTGACCACTCACTGGTAGACTCCTCAATGACCCCTTCTCACATGATGTTTTATCAGGTGTGTCCGGCCTGGTAAATCAGAAAATCTCTTTTTATTTTTCTGTAAAAACAGTTTTACTTCTTGCTTCTGGTGCACTGACAGTGCCTCACTAATTTTTACCGGGGGAATACCACCACCAATGATTCCCGTTCTTTCCAAGGCTTGATCAGATTTACGTGGTAAATCTGGAAGGGTTTTCTCCTACCTGGTTGATGCACCTTATAATTCACCTCGCCCACTTTTTCAACACTCTCATAGGGACCCTGCCATTTTGCCAGGAATTTACTTTCTACTGTGGGCACTAAAACTAGGACCCTGTCCCCGGGGTTAAAGTCCCTTACTTTTGCAGATCGGTTATAAATTCTGCTTTGAGCCTCCTGAGCTCTTTGCAGATGCTCTTTAACAATAGGCATTACGGTCGCTATGCGGTCTTGCATTTGAGCCACATGCTCTATGACACTTTTATAGGGGCTAGCTTCAGTCTCCCAGGTCTCCTTGGCCACATCTAACAAACCCCTTGGGTGACGGCCATACACTAGCTCAAATGGTGAGAACCCGGTAGAAGCCTGGGGTACCTCTCTGATAGAGAACATCAGATAGGGTAGCAAACAGTCCCAGTCCTGGCCATCTTTTTCTACCACCTTTCTTAACATCTGCTTCAGGGTTTTGTTGAATCTTTCAACTAGTCCATCGGTTTGGGGGTGGTACACAGATGTACGCATGTGGGTGATTTTAAACAATTTGCATAATTCTTTCATGACCTTTGACATAAAAGGTGTACCCTGGTCTGTTAGAATTTCGTTGGGGATCCCTATACAGGAGAACATGAAAAACAATTCCCGGGCAATATTTTTTGACGCCATGTTACGTAAGGGTACCACTTCCAGGGACCGAGTGGCATAGTCTAACACAACCAAGATGTACTGGTGTCCCCTAGCAGACTTAACAATGGGACCCACCAAATCCATTGCAATTCTTTCGAATGGTACCTCAATGATGGGCAGAGGCACCAAGGGGCTACGGAAGTGTGATGCTGGGGCACTTATCTGACAGGTGGGACATTATTCACAGTATGATTTTACTTCCTCATACACACCGGGCCAGTAAAACCTTTGTAGTACCCTCTCCTGGGTTTTGTTTGCCCCCAAATGTCCCCCAAGCATGTGGTTATGTGCCAAGTCTAATACCATATGTCGGTAGAGTTTTGGTACCAGAAGCTGCTCCACAATTTCATTGTTGCATTTGGTAACCCGGTACACTAGGTTTCCGATCATGGAAAAATGCGGAAATTTCTGGTCAGCTTCTGGTTCCTGTGGTACACCATCTAACACAGTAACATTTTCCCGTGCATTCACGAGAGTGGGGTCTCTCAATTGCTCAGTACCAAAGTTACCCCGTGACACTTCAGTCCAACATATTTTGCCCAGATGGGGAGGCCTCTTCTTCTTCCCCAGCTAACACCTGCAACGGAAAAGTGTCCTCATCATGCATTTCACATAACTCCACATTTCCACTAGGCATGTCACTTAGATGACCATTTAAAGGGGAAGGCACAGATTCTGCAGGAGTTTCTTCACTGCCTGCAGAAGAGTTTTTCTTCTCCCATAACTTCCAAAACAACGGGAAGTCCTGGCCCAATATCACATCATGCATGAGGGTTTTTTTACCACCCCAACTTCATATGTCACAGTTCCAGCCGGAGTCGCAAACTGTGCCCGGGCCACAGGATAAGCTTTCGCATCCCCGTGTATACACAGCACATTTATGTGTTTCTCCGGCACATAGTCCCCAGCCACGAAGCTGGCATGTACCAAGGTGACCAGGCTACCAGAGTCCAACAGGGCCTTGACAGAGCAGTCATTTACCACCATGGTACAAATTTGCGGCTCAGTCTCTAGTCCTGGCGAGGCCACACAGACTGTCACCGCATACAATGACTGTTGTCGGCTAAACTCGCACTCCATAGGCTCCAAGGTAAGAGGGCAATGGGCAGCAATGTGTCCCCATTCACGGCACCTCCAGCACTGGACGATCCCAGGTCTCTTCGAGGGGGAAACCTCCCTGGGACGCAACTGCCCCTGGGACTCAGAACCAGTCTTTTGCCCTCGCCCAACCTCTGGAGCCTTGCTCCCTCTTGCACCCCTCGACACACCCCCAACAGTCGGAGCTCGCTGGGCTATAACTAATACATATTGGTCACTTTCTCACCTAATAAATGTAGGTTATCCTCCAGGATTCATGAGCCAGCGATACAGTTAGCCTCTTAGGCTCCCCAGACATAGCTACTGAACTGAAATCCCGGGATGCCTTTTATTTCCCTCTAACGATCACAGCTGGCTTACCTGTGCTCTCCTCAGGCTAGAGGGAAAAACCTGGCCTGGACTGGGGTGGATTGGAAAGGTCCCACTGCCAACCTACCTTCCCAATCCAAATAAAATCCAGCCCTGTTATTTTAAATAACACTAGCTCCAGCAACTATGTCTTGCTGAAGCCACACCAAAGTCTTTTCTGGATTTTATTTACCTCACCCAGTTGAGGAGTCTGGGTGGGATATACACCCCGTTCAGTATTCTGCCATACACTTTACCACATGCCGCCGACAAAAACTACCAAAATAATATACCGCACAGTGTTTAAGCATTAATGCCACCGACTACCAAATAATTCCAACATATGGTCAGTGGTCACCAAAAAATAGCTTCATACAGAAAGTAACATAATAAAAGTGATCTACAATGTCCAAATAATATTGCTATAAAGTAAATATAATGATTCTTAGTAGTCACAAGTCTCTAATGCCATACCATCAATGGTGCCCCTTCTGCAGGTACTGCTAATGTGTCAGCAGTAGCACTACCCTAAGGTAATCCCTATAAAAAAAAAAACATATTAATATTGTTTGCAATATTCTTTCACACTTATGTATGCAAGCTAAAGTGATAAAACTGAAGGCAGACATTTTTATGGATATCCTGTTAGTAAACATTGAAGAATATTATAGTTAGCTTGAGAGCGAAGCATTGGGTTTATTGAACTACACAGCAAATAATAAGAACATACTAATGACACATTAAAAAAGTATATACAAAATATATATATATATATATATATATATATATATATATATATATATATATACTAGCAGAAAGACCCGGCTTCGCCTGGGTATATTTCATCTATTTATTTAATGTTTCTGTGTGTCGTTGCAGAGAGAAAGTCAATGCAGCTGACAGAAATTGATTTTTACCTTCATTTTTTCAATCCCTATTGGCTGCGGAGTGGGAGGGGGTGTGCTTTAATGGGACACGGGGGGGGGTTAAGTCCTTCATTTCAGGGTGGCCTGAATTATAGGTTAATGCCATGGTAATTTGAGGAAACACAATGGGTAGCAGTGAAAGAAAACATTGCTTTGCGCGGGTATATTTAAACTATTTCATTTAATGTTTCTGTGTGTCGTTGCAGAGAGAAAGTCATCCTCCCTCCCATCCCTGCAGCTGACAGATGTTGATTTTTACCTTCAATTGTTCAATCTCCATTGGCTGCGGAGTGGGAGGGGTCATGGCCTGACTGAGTCGGGGGCGTGACGTTGCAAGACCTGGGGCGGGGTTTTAAGTCCTTCTTTTGATGGTGGCCAGAATTACAGGTCGATGCCATGGTAATTTATTAGGACACGCCATGGGTAACAGTGGAAGAAAACATTGCTTTGCATGGGTATATTTAATCTACTTCATTTAATGTTTCTGTATGTTGTTGCAGAAAGAAATCCAACTTCCCTCCCACCTCTGCAGCTGACAGAAGTTGATTTTTACCTTCATTTTTTCAATCCCCGTTGGCTGCGGAGTGGGAGGGGGCGTGGCCTGACAGAGTCGGAGCGTGGTTTCCCGAGATCTGGGGCGGGGGTCAGAGTGTCATGAATTACAGGTCGATGACATGGTAATTTATGGGGACCCGCAATGGGTAGCAGTGGAAAAAAAACATCTTTTATTAGTACTGAATGGTCGTAGTCTAAAATTAGTCAATTTCATCTACGATTTTTGTGTGTCGTTGCAGAAAGAAATTCACCCTCCCACCCCTGCAGCTGATTTTTTTCAATCCCTGTTGCCTGCGGAGTGGGAGGGGGCGTGGCCTGGCAGAGTTGGGGGTGTGGATTATCAAGATGCTTCGAACGGTTGTAGTCTGAAATTAGTCTATTTCATCTAAAATTTTGTGTGTCATTGCAGAGAGAAATTCACCCTCCCACCCCTGCAGCTGACAGAAGTTGATTTTTACCTTTATTTTTTCAATCCCTGTTGGCTGCGGAGTGGCAGGGGGCGTGGCCTTACAGAGTTGGGGCGTGGCTTAGCAAAGCGCTTCGCATAGGTGCATTTAATCTATTTCATTTAATGTTTCTGTGTGTCGTTGCAGAATGGCTGCGGAGTGAGAGGGGGCGTGGCCTGACAGAGACGGGGCGTGGCTTAGCAAAAGGCTTCGAACGGTTGTGGTCTATAATCAGTCTATTTCATCTAAAATTTTTGTGTGTCGTTGCAGAGAGAAATTCACCCTCCCACCCCTGCAGCAAACAGAAGTTTATTTTTACCTTCATTTTTTCAATTCCCATTGGCTGCGGAGTGGGAGGGGGCGTGACCTGACAGAGTCGGGGGCGTGGATTAGCAAGACGCTTTGCATGGGTGGATTTAATCTATTTTATTTAATGTTTGTGTGTGTTGTTGCAGAAAGAAAGTCAACCTCCCACCCATCCCTGCAGCTGACAGAAGTTGATTTTTACCTTTATTTTTTCAATCTCTGTTGGCTGCGGAGTGAAAGGGGGTGTGGCCTGACAGAGTTGGGGGTGTGGCTTAGTGAGACCTTGGGCGGGGGTTTTAAGTACTTCTTTTAGGGTGGCCTGAATTAAAGGTCAATACCATGCTTATTTATGAGCCCACGCAATAGACAGCAGTGGAGGAAAACATCTTTTATTACTACTGAACTGTAGTAATAGAAAAAAACATAAGTTATATTTATGGTAACCGGAATACCTTTAACAGTGTCAGTAAATAGAAATGGATGAGATCCTCAGCTGCTGATAATTACCTGGTTGTTATGGAAACCTGCCCTCCCTGTGTGCCTTTGCAGAGAATGGCAGTTGGAGTTTAAAACCAAAGTTCCCAGTTGTAATGTTGGCTAATGGAGATCATATTTTGGTAATATCTCGGGAACGGTACGTCCTAGAGAGATGAGACCTGGTCTAAAACCTTCCCGGACACCTGATGTACCTATGTGCCGAATTTGGTGAAAATCGGTCCAGTAGTTTGGTCGCGCATAGAGAACAGACAGACAGACAGAAACTCATTTTTATATTATTAAGAGATATATATATTCAGAGATGAGTCCCTCTTTTGTCTGGAACACGTAGCCAGAGATTGGACTGGAAACCATGTGGGTAATGGCATGAGGAGGCCTTCACTAGGGAACGTCACTCTGGTCTTACTACTGGTATCATGGTTGCCATAATGTATGGTAGCCAAACAACTCTAGTTTCAGGTACACTAACAGCTCGGCGTTACATTGATTTGTTTGTGGAACCAGTTTACAACCATATCTCCAAAGTCCTAAGAGCGTTTTTTCAAGATGACAACACCAGGCCACATGTTGCTCATGCTGTTGTGAGCATCTCTCATGGCCTAAATGTGATACCATGGCCTGCAGTGTCCCCAGACTTGTCTCCCATCAAGCACATCAAGAAGATCTGGGAATTCATTGGTCAGCAATTATAAAGGGAGCTGATTATGGACTAAGGTATGCTCCTGGTTCAGAGTAGAGTTTGGTGTTAGCTGAGAAAGCTAGAGGAGCTACATGTGCTCACCCCTTGGAGCTTTGCATCAAGAAATCCATCTCTATTTTACAGTACTCCAGAAAAGAGAAAAAAAGAACTAGAAGGTCCGGAATCTGCATGGCCAACCATTGGAGTCAGTCAGTAAGGTTTTCTTTGTTTAAGGCTGATAAACAATTTACTGCAGTTAGGGGGATATTGCCCTTCCAAACTAAAGCCTGTATTACACAGGTCAATTGTGCAAGCAATTGTTGGGAGGAAAGCTGAGCAGAGGAGACTTCTGCTATTACATACAGTGATCTCCTTCACAGCATGGGGAGGAGCAATTGCTATTCCATCATTCGTCCCCATACTGTCTAGTGGTTTGCCAGCAGGAGATCACAATTAAACAGCACTATCTGTCACCAGCAAACAATGATTTTTAAGCATGCTTAAAAATCACAATTGCCCAATGCACAAGCGTTTGCTTGTTCATCAGGCAATCAGTGGCAGTATTAAAATCGGGAGGTGTAATACAGCCTTAAGACACGGTCTTGGCCAGCCATATCTTAGTCCTGTACCCCTTAGCTGGGAATTACAAACAAGTTTTCAAGAACCTTATTGCCAGCCCAAGATTTTGCAGAGAGAGAGAGACTTTGGAGAGATAGCGGAAAGGAGCACTACAACCCTCATCCTTTCTTCTATCCATACATTGCTATCAGGGTAGATTTGCACTGTGAATTCTTTGTAACTCTGATACCATTGGATATACTACAAACACTATTCTGCACTTTAGTAAAGAGAGAACTATCTATTTTCTACAACTGGCCTGGTTACTGACTCCAGCAACATTTGCTGGTCACAGCACCTACACCTCTTGCCTTGCACCAGTACAGAATGCATAAAACCAAGAGCACCCCATCTATCAGCATCAGCTTAGGGCCTGAGCAAAAGAAAGGGGGCACCCTCCTATTATTGCCTGGAGTTAGGGATAACTGGTGTGAGGATTGCTACTTAGAGAAACTGTCGCAGCCAGAGCCACTACCATTCCCATCCTTTGCTCTGCTCCTCCGCTTCTTGTGGCCAAGCTGTAGATCAAGTATCTTCAGGAATGATTTTGCCTTACTGAATGCCTCTATTTATCAGCTCTTGCCTCACAGTCTTACACAAAAATACACATAATACACTCGCTCATGAAGACAGCCATCCTGATATAGTATTAAGAGTGTGAGTGTTATATGATATATGTTATATGATACAACTTCTAACACCTAAAAAAAGCCATGGACACCAGTGTTGTAGGATTTTAAAGTTTATTTAGAGTTTGTCATGTTTTGTTTAGTTATACACAAGATTGAATGGAGCTTTCCAATGTATTTTCCCTCAATTCTACTCCTTTTCTTTTTATGTATTACATTTCAGCAGAAAAATGTCAAGTAGGATAATTTGGGTGCAAGGAAATGCTCCATCCTAGAGACTCTTTTGCATTAAATAGCTCTAACTGTCACATTCTATTACTAAGTATAGGTGAAATGTGTGCTTTACTAGTATTGTACCATCGGAAACTCATTGCAATGAGACAGTGATTTCCCTAGAGACAGGGAACCTCTCTTTACCACTTCATCCTCCCAACCTTGAGAATGTGAGATGATTCCAGTGATGTCAGGTAATAAGAGAAAGTAGCATCTCTGGGACTATTGGTTGGCTGAATAATGAAATACCATAAACAGAGCAGCCCATGGTGGAAGGGGATGACAGTATGTTGGCTCTGAGTTTCAGTTTGTTTGGCTGATATTGGAAATCCATATAACATTTTACCCTTGTGGCTCATATTATCTTGTGTTGACTTTGCTTGTCACAATAATACATTTCTAAAAAGTACAGACAGAGAATGCCTTTAAGTTTTAATGGGCAGGTAAATCTGCTTCTGTCACCTTAACTAATATAAAAATGCATTGCTTTGAAGTTTGCTCTGGCTATATTTTAGATACTTAACAGTATTAAGAATTAAGTAGTATGTTTATGTCTACAGTAAAATACAGTACTAAAAATCCGGCAACCATTCTACCACAAAGGATTCATATTACCCATATCAAGGCTTGTTTAACAAAAAAAAAGTAATCATTAAGAAATAATGGTCAAGAAGACCTTTCTCCAAATATTAAGATTTCAACTTAATAAGGCTAAGGAGTACACAGGGTCATTAACAGGGCATGCTTTAGACTGCATGGATATGTCATCAATAATTCAATACATTTAGAAAATATTGGTAGTATACAGCGCAAAGAACCCAAACGTCTTGCAGCCAGCAGAAATCAATAATGTATTTGCTTCTAGCATCCAAGAGTGAATTGACTCATATTGCTGGTATCTCATTAGCTTCCATGACATAGTATGTATTCAATCTGCCACACATTTGGAAAAGTGCCACCACTAATGGGGGATCATGTACATACAAGGGCTTACTCACCTTCTCTTAATACTATCTGGACATATATGATGCATTGTATGAGGGTCATTATTGCTAAGATGTAGCACGCAACCCCAAAATGCCAAATGGATATCCTTAAATGGATTTTGTCTTTACCAACCTCCCCATCCAACTATCTGCATAGACACATAGCTGTGGTTCACCTGTGCAGATTTTGGAAACCTTTTCATGACAGAGGAAAATAAGCCTACTCAAGTAGCCTTTAGAGATGAGCGAGCATGCTCGTCCGAGCTTGGATCTTGTTCGAGTATTACGGTACTCGTAAGTATCTCGCCATGCTCGAGGAAATGGCAACTTCCGCATTGTGCATTTTTGGCGCCTATAAACTCAGCCAATCACAAGCCAGGAGACTCTGCGGTACACCCAGCATCACGTGGGGCCCTTACATGTCGATAGCAGGGGTTGGCTGGCCTGATCAGGTGACCCTGGAATATACTAGTGACTGCCCGCGGTGCTCGGCTCAGATGCTGTCTGGATGTCGTTAGGGATAGAGCTGCTGCGTTTCAGGGAAAGTATTAGGGCCTGCATTTAGTTCTTTGTTAGGCTGGAGTGATCTCACAAGAACCCAACAGCCCTTCTAAGGGCTACAAAACATTTTTTTTTTTGGTCTCCTGGCTGGGCTGGCTGGCACTAGTAGTGCAGCTATCGCCATATATGACCCTTTTTTTTATTGTTATATCTCAGTGATACAAATACATTTCACACAGCTGTGTAAAACCATTCTGTGTGTCACAGTTCAGCTGTCCACTCAACACAATCCGTATTTTCTGTCCAGGTGACACATTCTGTACGTCACTTAATTAAAAAAGGTCTTTTGCGCTCACTGATACAGCTAGATTAGAAAAATCTCTGTGCGACATTTGTCTGGGTTGCAGTTAAAATAGCCACCGTCAGCAGGGGCTGAGTTTGCTGTCTGATAGTTTCTGCATGTCACGTTCCAAAAAAACAAAATATAAAAAAATATATATATAAAAAAATAGTTTTTTTGTTGTTTTATCTCAGTGATACAAATCCATTTCACACAGCTGTGTGGAACCATTCTGTGTGTCACAGTTCAGCTGTCCACTCAACACAATCCGTATTTTCTGTCCAGGTGACACATTCTGTATGTCACTTAATTAAAAAAGGTCTTTTGCGCTCACTGATACAGCTAGATTAGAAAAATCTCTGTGCGACATTTGTCTGGTTTGCAACTAAACAGACTAAGTCTGCCTAATCTAATAGTTTCCGTGTAATTGCTCCATACTGCACGGTACATAATAACATACGTCATTTTGATCTAACTTATCCACCTATATATTTACTTATCCTATATATTTACTTATTACTGTTCAGATTGAATAAGTTTGTGGGTTTCAGTACAGCAGGCCCATTTATTTTATTTTTTTTATATAATACACTTATATACAGAAAATGTTGAACCCCAGGGGTAAGGGTCGAGGACAAGGGCGTGGGCGTGGGCATTCAATTACTGCAGGGGGCAGAGGCCGTGGTCCTGGGCAGGGTGAGACAGTACCTGCTGATGAGGGAGCAGGGGAACGTCGCAGAGCTACACTCCCTAGCTTCATGTCTCAACTTACAGGGACACGTGGTAGAGGACTGTTGAAACCACAACAGTGCGAACAGCTGATGTCGTGGATTGCGGACAATGCTTCAAGTCATTTGTCCACCAGTCAGTCTTCCAGGCAGTCCACCCACGTTACCAAAGGGAGCACTCCTCTGGCTCCTCCACCTCAACCTCCTTCCCCCCAGTCTGCCCCCTCCCAGGAAAATTTGGAATGCGATCTGGCATACTCTCAGGAACTGTTTTCTGGACCCTTCCCAGAGTCACAAACCACTTCTCAGGTTGCTGCTGACCTCGTTCCCGATGCCCAAGTTTTCCAACTGTCGCAGTCTGTGGGTGATGATGATGATGATGACAATGTTGACTTAGTGGAAGAAGTTTGTAAAGAGGTGTCGGACGATGAGGAGACACAGTTGTCAGACAGTGGTGAAGTTGTTGTCAGGGCAGGAAGTCCGAGGGGGGAGCAGACTGAGGAATCGGAGGATGACGAGGTGACTGACCCAAGCTGGGTTGATAAGCCGAGTGAAGACAGTGCTTCTGAGGCGGAGGCGAGTGCTGCACCAGAACAGGTTGGAAGAGGCAGTGGTGTGGCCAGAGGGAGAAGCAGGGCCAGAGCTGGTGCATCAGCAGCAACTGTTTCACGTAGTGAAGCTCCCGTGGCGAGGCCTAGATGTTCGCAAGTCTGGAGGTTCTTTAAAGAAAGTGAGGATGACCGACGGACTGTGGTGTGCAACCTGTGCCACACCAGGATCAGCAGGGGTGCCACCACTACTAGCCTAACCACCACCAGCATGCGCAGGCATATGAGTGCTAAACACCCCACTCAATGGAACCAAGGCCGTTCACCTCCTGCGGGTCACACCACTGCTCCTTCCCCTGTGTCACTCGCTGCCTCTGCTAGTCAACCCCCTGCCCAGGACCCCGGCACGAGCGCCTCCCGCCGGAAAACCACACCTTCGCCTCCACGATCCTCCACAGCGTCCACCAATGTGTCCCAGCGCAGCGTTCAGCTGTCTTTACAGCAGACGCTGGAGCGCAAGAGGAAATACAGTTCCACCCACCCACATGCCCAAGCCCTCAACATCCACCTCTCCAAATTGCTAAGCCTGGAGATGCTGCCCTATAGGCTGGTAGAGACCAAGGCCTTTCGCAATCTCATGGTGGTGGCTGCCCCTCGGTATCCAGCTGCCACTATTTTTCCCGATGTGCCGTCCCAGCACTACACCAGCACGTGTCAGAGAACATCATCCGTGCCCTGACCAACGCTGTTTCTGAGAAGGTCCACCTAACCACGGACATGTGGACAAGTGCTGCCGGGCAGGGACACTATATATCACTGACGGCACATTGGGTTAACTTGGTGGAGGCTGGGACCGAGACTGACCCTGGGGCCGCTCATGTACTGCCCACACCGAGGATTGCGGGACCTACCTCGGTCACGGTCTCTCAGATGTACTATGCCTACTCCTCCGACCCCTCCTCCTCCTCCACACAATTACCATCCATGGGCACGGCGCCTTCAGTCGGTAGCTCTAGGCGCAGCAGCAGTGCCGTGGGTAAGAACCAGCAGGCGGTGCTCAAACTGCTGAGCTTAGGTGACAAAAGGCACACCGCCCAAAAGCTGTTACAGGGCATCATGGCGCAGACCGATCTGTGGCTGGCACCGCTGAACCTCAAGCCAGGCATGGTTGTGTGTGACAACGGGCGTAACCTGGTGGCGGCTCTGCAACTCGGCAGACTGACACATGTGCCATGCCTGGCCCACGTGTTCAATCTAATAGTTCAGCGGTTCCTCAAGACATACCCCAATCTGTCTGATTTGCTCACCAAGGTGTGCCGCATCTGTGCGCATTTCCGCAAGTCGACCACAGATGCTGCCACTCTCAGGGCAGCGCAGCGCCGCCTACAACTGCCCGCTCACCGACTGCTGTGCGACGTGCCCACGAGATGGAATTCGACATTAAACATGTTATCCAGAGTTTACCAACAGCGCAGAGAGATTGTAGACTGCCAGATGTCAACTTCCACCAGAACTGGTAGTAAGGTCAGTCAGATTCCTCAAGTCTACAATGAGGAGTGGGCGTGGATGTCTGATATCTGCCAGGTGTTGAGCAACTTTGAGGAGTCAACACAGATGGTCAGTGGCGATGCCGCCATTATCAGCCTCACCATCCCGCTGCTTTGCCTGTTGAAAAACTCACTGCTCAGCATCAAGTCGGATGCTTTGCGCTTGTCACAAGAGACGGTGGAGGAAGATACGTCGCTTGATAGCCAGAGCACCTGGCCATCTCAGTTTCTCAGCGCGTATCGGAGGAGGGGGATGAAGATGAGGAGGAAGAGGAGGATAATGTCGGCGAGACAGAAGAGGGTACCAGTGTTCAGTCCTTCTTAACTCTTGTGTGTATGGGCTGAAGAGGAGGAGGAGGAGGAGTTGGAGGAGGAAATGGAGAGCGAGGCCAGTGAGGAGAGGGAATTCTTGCGTGTTGGGACTCTGGCGCACATGGCAGACTTTATGTTAGGCTTCCTATCCCGTGACCCTCGTGTTAGAAGCATTTTTTCAAACACCAATTACTGGGTGTTCACTCTCCTGGACCCATGGTACAAGCAGAACCTTTTCACTCTCATCCCTGCAGAGGAAAGGAGTATGAGAGTGAATAG
This sequence comes from Rhinella marina, assembly GCA_900303285.1. Lineage (NCBI taxonomy): Eukaryota > Metazoa > Chordata > Amphibia > Anura > Bufonidae > Rhinella > Rhinella marina. The sequence goes on along the minus strand of ONZH01000156.1, from coordinate 64,158 downwards.
ATATCAACAGGCCCTGGTGCACAAGCTGAAACAATCCTTCCCATCTGACGCCGCTAGCGGCAGAGGGCATGGTTCTGTGGGCCAAGTAGCGGGGGAGAGGAGGCGAGCAGGCAGCTTGTCCAGCACTGGCAGGGGAACGCTCTCCAAGGCCTTTGCCAGTTTTATGTCACCCCAGAAAGACACTGTCACCTGTCCCCAGTCTAGGCAGAGTAGGGGGGAGCTGTACAGAAAGATGGTGAGGGAGTACCTAGCTGACCATACCAACGTCCGTAGCGATCACTCTGCTCCATACAACTACTGGGTTTCAAAGCTGGACACATGGCCTGAACTGGCACTGTATGCCTTGGAGGTGCTGGCCTGCCCTGCCGCTAGCGTGCTGTCAGAGCAGGTATTCAGTGCAGCTGGTGGCGTCATCACCGATAAGCGTACACGCCTGTCAACTGACAGCGCTGACAGGCCGATGCTTATTAAAATGAACAAAGCCTGGATTTCACCAGAATTTAAATCTCCTCCGGGGGAAAGCAGCTAAAGATTTACATTACTTATGTATCCGATTCCTCTTCTCTTCTCCTCCTACTCCTCCTCCTCCTCCTTGTCGTCTTTGCCTAACGCTGACCAAAAAAACACCATTTTTTTAGAGGTCCAGCTGGCACTCTTACCACAATTTTTCAGGAGGGCCCCCTACAGGCCCTCTCTTCAAACAATTTTTCCGAAGGTCCACCTACAGGCCCTCTCTCCAAACAATTTTTCCGGAGGTCCACCTACAGGCCCTCTCTCCAAACAATTTTTCCGGAGGTCCACCTACAGGCCCTCTCTCCAAACAATTTTTCCGGAGGTCCACCTAAACGCTCTCTCTCCAAACAATTTTTCCGGAGGTCCACCTACAGGCCCTCTCTCCAAACAATTTTTCTGGAGATCCACCTACAGGCCCTCTCTCCAAACAATTTTTCTGGAGGTCCACCTACAGGCTCTCTCTCCAAACAATTTTTCCGGAGGTCCACCTATACAAATACATTTCATAAAATCCTTTCTTTCTCTTTAACTGATCTATACTGAACGTCACTTTTAAAAATACGTCTTTTTCCTCTCTTTCTCTCTCTCCAAACTATTTTTCCGGATAGGTGCCATATACGGTATTAAACTGAGAAGAATACATAGAACACATACCACACTTGATCAAGCTCATAGTTGACAACTGTACCGGTTGATGTTAAATTTTTAAGTTGGGGTCCTGCGTCGTCATTCGAACTCCATCCGGCTGTTTTCACCACCACACACGCTAGCCACAGCAACTAATAAGAACAGATACTAAACTTGATGTAAGCCAACATTTCGACAATTGATTACCCGAAACGGGTCCGCCGTCGAGCCCGGCGTTCGGCCACCCTGAACATTTCACATACTCTGACCGAGTCTGACCCTGGGGCCGCTCATGTACTGCCCACTTGGAGGATTGCGGGGCCTGCCTCGTTGACAGTTTGTCAGAATTACTATGCCACTTTCTCCAACCCCTCCTCCTCCACCTTCGAATTACCATCCGTGCTTCACCTCCTGCTACCTCAGTCTAATTCGGTCACTCTGTTGTCACCGCCATGCCAGGCTAAATTTTTGGGTGGCTCACCTGCTACCTCATCTAACTTGGTCACTTGTTGGTGTCACCGCTATGCTGTGTCAGGCTTATGCCTGCATCGTGTGGCTGGGGATAGGAGAGCAGTGCCAGCATGGGCATGGGTGATGGACCTTCGTTGCACCTAGTTGGGTGCTTCCCTATATATTCCCACCATGCCAGCCATGGGTTGTACATTAACTAATAACAGGGAAAACAAAAAAAAAATATTTTACAGGAGGGTCAACCGCAGACACTCCAAAACAATTTTACCTGAGGGAGTGTCTCCCGGTCTGCCATCGTGTTCGGTCAGGCTTTCAGTAGGTACACCACCTCTGTCGTCCGCAGAAGCGGCCACTATGAGGAAGGCCACGGCAAGAACATCCCCTTTTCAATTGAGAGCAAGTGTAGAATTGTAGGAGGATGACACTTTTCTTCCGCAGTGGATTCACCTTCCCCTTTATCATTGCCAGACAACAGTTGGTGAAAAAGTAATTGGCAATGATGAAGAAAATGTAACGGTGCAGTGGACCGTCTGTGACGCAAAACCTATGTATTCCCACCATGCCAGCCATGGGTTGTACATTAACTAATAACAGGGAAAACAAAAAAAATATTTTACAGAAGGGTCAACTACAGACACTCCTAAACAATTTTTTAGGAGGGTCAACTTCGGACACTCCAAAACAAATTTTTGGGAGGCTCGCCTACAGACATTTGACTGCTACCTCAATCTAACTTGGTCACTTGTTGGTGTCACTACGCTGTCACCATAATGTGTCAGGCTTATGCCTGCGCCGTGGGGCGGGGGATAGCACAGCAGTGCCAGCATGAGCAGTGGTGTCACCTGCAGGCTGTGATGGACCTTCGTTGCACCTAGTTGGGTGCTTCCCTAACATGTGATGGGCATGTGCCTCGCCTTTCTTTGTCTGGTTGAGCACAATTGCCATGAGGGTAACCACCAGGCTGTTGCCTGAGAATTTGGGGTAATGGTGGGATTAGGCAGCCTCAGAGGCATCCATGCATGCTGCCCCTGCTGTTTCCTGTCCATTTCCGTGGTGTTTCCATCATTTTCTGATGTTTCCAGGTTTTTACCGAGCCTTCCCTAGGCAGAGCCTTGGTCCCCTGCAAAAATGCTTGAGTCTCCCATTGACTTCAATGGGGTTCGTTACTCGAAACGAGCACCCGAGCATCGGGAAAAGTTCGACTCGAATAACGAGCACCCGAGCATTTTAGTGCTCGCTCATCACTAGTAGCCTTCCTTCTGGATCCACAACAGTGACTTTATAGGGAGTCTAGCAAAAGAGAGACTGTAGCACTCCATGAGCAATACAATTATAGAGAATATTTATTAAAATTCATGGCAAAACAACCTGTGATGTTTCGATTAAATGGTAAACTTTTTCAAACTATATTTGCCAGAGAAGAGAAGGAGAAAGTGCTTAGGAATAGTGAATTCTCGCCAATGTAAGCACATACATTGGTCAACAAATAGATGTAGCTGGGGCATGTACTGCATAGGCAGACATTTCTGCTTTGCTGAGCCAGCTCCTAGAGAATATTGGAAAATGATTTTTCCACACATTTAAAAAAAAACAAGATTTGTTGTTAAAAAAAAATCACTTGGATTTTGGCATTATACACCTGTCCTTCTGAAAAATACGGGTCAATGAAGTTCTTTCAGCTTCCATTCCCAAGCGTAATGGGGATGTGTCCTTCCCTTTACGTGCCGGTGATGGAATAATTAGCTATTTGCTTGAGACAGAACCCATCTATTCATAGAGTTAAAATAGGACATATAGAACATCAGCTTTCTCTTTTTGATGATGATCTTCTCCTATATGTAAGTTTCTCTCAAATTATTCTCCCTACCATAATGCATGAATTGCAGAAGTACGGAAGATTGAGTAACCTCTAAAGATGAGCGAGCATACTCGTCCGAGCTTGGTGCTTGTTCGAGTATTAGGGTACTCGTAAGTGCTCGCTGCTCGGACGAGTATCTCGCCATGCTCGAAGAAATGGAAACTTCCGCATCGTGCATTTTTGGCGCCTATAAACTCAGCCAATCACAAGCCAGGAGACTATGCGGTACACCCAGCATCACGTGGGGCCCTTACATGTCGATAGCAGGGGTTGGCTGGCCTGATCAGGTGACCCTGGAATATACTACTGACTGGCCGCGGTGCTCGGCTCAGATGCTGTCTGGATGTCGTTAGGGATAGAGCTGCTGCGTTTCAGAGAGAGTGTTAGGGCCTGCATTTAGTTCTCTGTTAGGCAGGAATCACCCACAAAGAACCCAACAGCCCTTCTAAGGGCTACAAGACATTTTTTTTGTCTCCTGGCTTGGCTGGCTGGCTGGCACTAGTAGTGCAGCTATCACCATATAGAACCCCCTTTTTTTTTAATGTTATATCTGAGTGATACAAATCCATTTCACACAGCTGCGTGGAACCATTCTGTGTGTCACAGTTCAGTACACTCACTCCAATCCGTATTTTCTGTCCAGGGGACACTTTCTGTACGTCACTTAATACAACCAAGTCTTTTGCTGCCTGTCACGTATATAGCTTGATCCCAAAAATCTCTGTGCGACATTTATCTGGGTCGCAGTCTAAATAGCCACCGTCAGTAGGGTGTCAGTTAGCTCTACGATAGTTTCTGCACGTCACGTTCCAAAAAAAAACAAAACTCCAAAAAAAAAAATTAAAAAAAATAGTTTTTTAGTTGTTTTAGCTCAGTGATACAAATCCATTTCACACAGCTGCGTGGAACCATTCTGTGTGTCACAGTTCAGTACACTCACTCCAATCTGTATTTTCTGTCCAGGTGACACTTTCTGTACGTCACTTAATTAAACCAGACTGAACAAGTTTGTGGGTTTCAGTACAGCAGGCCCATTTATTTTTTATTTTTTATATAATACACTTATATACAGAAAATGTTGAACCGCAGGGCTAAGGGTCGAGGACGTGGGCGTGGGCATTCAATTACTGCAGGGGGCAGAGGACGTCGTCCTGGGCAGGGTGAGACAGTACCTGCTGATGAGGGAGCAGGGGAACGCCGCAGAGCTACACTCCCTAGCTTTATGTCTCAACTTACAGGGACACGTGGTAGAGGACTGTTGAAACCACAACAGTGCGAACAGCTGATGTCGTGGATTGCGGACAATGCTTCAAGTCATTTGTCCACCAGTCAGTCTTCCAGGCAGTCCACCCACGTTACCCAAGGGAGCACTCCTCTGGCTCCTCCACCTCAACCTCCTTCCCCCCAGTCTGCCCCCTCCCAGGAAAATTTGGAATGCGATCCGGCATACTCTCAGGAACTGTTTTCTGGACCCTTCCCAGAGTCACAAACCACTTCTCAGGTTGCTGCTGACCTCGTTCCCAATGCCCAAGTTTTCCAACTGTCGCAGTCTGTGGGTGATGATGATGATGATGACAATGTTGACTTAGTGGAAGAAATTTGTAAAGAGGTGTCGGACGATGAGGAGACACGGTTGTCAGACAGTGGTGAAGTTGTTGTCAGGGCAGGAAGTCCAAGGGGGGAGCAGACTGAGGAATCGGAGGATGACGAGGTGACTGACCCAAGCTAGGTTGATAAGCCGAGTGAAGACAGTCTGGAGGTTCTTTAAAGAAAGTGAGGATGACCAACAAACTGTGGTGTGCAACCTGTGCCACACCAGGATCAGCAGGGGTGCCACCACTACTAGCCTAACCACCACCAGCATGCGCAGGCATATGAGTGCTAAACACCCCACTCAATGGAACCAAGGCCGTTCACCACCTCCTGCGGGTCACACCACTGCTCCTTCCCCTGTGTCACTCGCTGCCTCTGCTAGTCAACCCCCTGCCCAGGACCCCGGCACGAGCGCCTCCCGCCGGAAAACCACACCTTCGCCTCCACGATCCTCCACAGTGTCCACCAATGTGTCCCAGCGCAGCGTTCAGCTGTCTTTACAGCAGACGCTGGAGCGCAAGAGGAAATACAGTTCCACCCACCCACATGCCCAAGCCCTCAACGTCCACATCTCCAAATTGCTGAGCCTGGAGATGCTGCCCTATAGGCTGGTAGAGACTGAGGCCTTTCGCAATCTCATGGCAGTGGCTGCCCCTCGGTATTCGGTCCCCAGCCGCCACTATTTTTCCCGATGTGCCGTCCCAGCCCTACACCAGCACGTGTCACACAACATCCTCCGTGCCCTGACCAAAGCTGTTACTGAGAAGGTCCACCTAACCACGGACACGTGGACAAGTGCTGCTGGGCAGGGACACTACATCTCACTGACGGCACATTGGGTTAACTTGGTGGAGGCTGGGACCGAGACTTACCCTGGGGCCACTCATGTACTGCCCACACCGAGGATTGCGGGGCCTACCTCGGTCACGGTCTCTCAGACGTACTATGCCTCCACCTTCGACCCCTCCTCCTCCAAAATACCATCCGTGGGCACGGCACCTTCAGTCGGTAGCGCTAGGCGCAGAAGCAGTGCCGTGGGTAAGCGCCAGCAGGCGGTGCTCAAACTGCTGAGCTTAGGTGACAAAAGGCACGCCGTCCAAGAGCTGTTACAGGGCATCACGGCGCAGACCGATCTGTGGCTGGCACCGCTGAACCTCAAGCCAGGCATGGTTGTGTGTGACAACGGGCGTAACCTGGTGGCGGTTCTGCAACTCGGCAGACTGACACATGTGCCATGCCTGGCCCACGTGTTCAATCTAATAGTTCAGCGGTTCCTCAAGACATACCCCAATCTGTCTGATTTGCTCACCAAGGTGCGCCGCATCTGTGCGCATTTCCGCAAGTCGACCACAGATGCTGCCACTCTCAGGGCAGCGCAGCGCCGCCTACAACTGCCCGCTCACCGACTGTTGTGCGACGTGCCCACGAGATGGAATTCAACATTAAACATGTTATCCAGAGTTTACCAGCAGCGCAGAGCGATTGTAGACTGCCAGATGTCAACTTCCACCAGAACTGGTAGTCAGGTCAGTCAGATTCCTCAAGTCTACAATGAGGAGTGGACGTGGATGTCTGATATCTGGCAGGTGTTGAGCAACTTTGAGGAGTCAACACAGATGGTCAGCGGCGATGCCGCCATTATCAGCCTCACCATCCCGCTGCTTTGCTTGTTGAAAAACTCACTGCTCAGCATGAAGTCGGATGCTTTGCGTATGTCACAAGAGACGGTGGAGGAAGATATGTCGCTTGATAGCCAGAGCACCCTCCGGTCTGTTTCTCAGCGCGGGGGATGAGGAGGAGAATGTCGGCGAGACAGAAGAGGGTACCAGTGCTCAGTCCTTAACTCTTGAGCATGTATGGGCTGAAGAGGAGGACTTGGAGGAGGAGGAGGAGGAGGAGGAAATGGAGAGTCAGGCCAGTGAGGAGAGGGAATTCTTGCGTGTTGGGACTCTGGCGCACATGCAGACTTCATGTTAGGCTGCCTATCCCGTGACCCTCGCGTTAGAAGCATTTTTTCAAACACCGATTACTGGGTGTTCACTCTCCTGGACCCACGGTACAAGCAGAACCTTTCCATTCTCATCCCTGCAGAGGAAAGGAGTATGAGAGTGAATAGATACATATCAACAGGCCCTGGTGCACAAGCTGAAACAATCCTTCCCATCTGACGCCGCTAGCGGCAGAGGGCATGGTTCTGTGGGCCAAGTAGCGGGGGAGAGGAGCCGAGCAGGCAGCTTGTCCAGCACTGGCAGGGGAACGCTCTCCAAGGCCTTTGCCAGTTTTATGTCACCCCAGCAAGACACTGTCACCTGTCCCCAGTCTAGGCAGAGTAGGGGGGAGCTGTACAGAAAGATGGTGAGGGAGTACCTAGCTGACCATACCAACGTCCGTAGCGATCACTCTGCTTCGTACAACTACTGGGTTTCAAAGCTGGACACGTGGCCTGAACTGGCGCTGTATGTCTTGGAGGTGCTGGCCTGCCCTGCCGCTAGCGTGCTGTCAGAGCGGGTATTCAGTGCAGCTGGTGGCGTCATCACCGATAAGCGTACACGCCTGTCAACTGACAGCGCTGACAGGCTGGCGCTTATTAAAATGAACAAAGCCTGGATTTCACCGGAATTCAAATCTCCTCCGGGGGAAAGCAGCTAAAGATTAACATTACTTATGTATCCGATTCCTCTTCTCTTCTCCTCCTACTCCTCCTCCTCCTCCATATCGTCTTTGCCTAACGCTGACCAAAAAACGCCATTTTTCAGAGGTCCAACTGGCACTCTTTTACCACAATTTTTCAGGAGGGCCCCCTACCGGCCCTCTCTTCAAACAATTTTTCCGGAGGTCCACCTACAGGCCCTCTCTCCAAACAATTTTTCCGGAGGTCCACCTACAGGCCCTCTGTCCAAGCAATTTTTCCAGAGGTCCACCTACAGGCCCTCTCTCCAAACAATTTTTCCGGAGGTCCACCTACAGGCCCTCTCTCCAAACAATTTTTCCGGAGGTCCACCTACAGGCCCTCTCTCCAAACAATTTTTCCGGAGGTCCACCTACAGGCCCTCTCTCCAGTTCCAGTTTCCAGTTTTATTTGCGCAAACTGCGTAAATTTTTTTTTGGGATAGGTGTGAAAAATATTACCTGCGTATCTATATTGCCCAACATTGGATACGGTAGCAACAAGAAGACCAAACACATGCTGCCCACAGGGTTCCGCAAATTCCTGGTCCACAATGTCAAGGAGCTCGAGGTTCTGTTGATGAGCAACAAGTCCTTCTGTGCAGAAATCGCCCACAACGTCTCCTCAAAGAACCGAAAGACCATTGTGGAGAGAGCGGCACAGCTCGCCATCAAAGTGACGAACCCCAATGCCAGACTGCGCAGCGAAGGGAACGAATAAATATCTCTGTGGTTATTTGTGCTAAATAAAAGTTAAATAAACACAAAAATATAAAAAAATGTGATCTGTTCCTGTGCCTGATCCACCCAAGTTGAATCTGTCCCATCATGAGAAAGTGCCCCCAAGGAGTCCCCACTGTAACTTGCTTCCCATACAACTACCTCACCCACCGACACCTGTGTCTCGCCATTGTCCACCACCTCCTCAGACAACACTGGTTGTCAGGCAGCATTTTTAAGTGGGTCACCATTACCGTGTCCCTGAAAATTGCCTTGGGGTCATCGCCAGACTATTTTTATGAAAGGCCATGGGGTTCTATACACACAGTGCTGACAGAAGCCCATCAGCCTTTCTAAACACAATTGAATCTGTCCCATCATGAGAAAGTCCCCCCAAGGAGTCCCCAATGTAACTTGCTTCACTTTCAACTACCTCACCCCCCGACACCTGTGTCTCGCCATTGTCCACCACCTCCTCAGACAACACTGGTAAATCCCCACTGTCAGCACACGGAGACTGCAAAAGGTCTTGTGAATTGGGGCAGAGAATGTTCTGGGGTAGCACATCAGAGAAGGGGTGACTACGGGGTTCCAGGGAGTACGTGACCACATGCAATCTCCATCCAAAAAGTCATACTGAGGCTCATCACCATGCTTTACACTGCAATCTTATTACTGAGGCTCACCACCATGCTTTACACTGCAATCTTATTGAAAGACAGACAATCAGGGGTTCACCGCCAGGTTGTCAGGCAGCAATTTTAAGTGGGTCACCATTACCGTGTCCCTGAAAATTGCCTTGGGGTCATCGCCAGACTATTTTTATGAAAGGCCATGGGGTTCTATACACACAGTGCTGACAGAAACCCATCAGCCTTTCTAAACACAATTGAATCTGTCCCATCATGAGAAAGTCCCCCCAAGGAGTCCCCAATGTAACTTGCTTCACTTTCAACTACCTCACCCCCCGACACCTGTGTCTCGCCATTGTCCACCACCTCCTCAGACAACACTGGTAAATCTCCACTGTCAGCACACGGAGACAGCAAAAGGTCTTGCGAATTGGGGTAGAGAATGTTCTGGGGTAGCACATCAGAGAAGGGGTGACTACGGGGTTCCAGGGAATACGTGACCACATGCAATCTCCATCTAAAAAGTCATACTGAGGCTCACCACCATGCTTTACATTGCAATCTTATTACTGAGGCTCACCACCATGCTTTACACTGCAATCTTATTGAAAGACAGACAATCAGGGGTTCACCGCCAGGTTGTCAGGCAGCATTTTTAAGTGGGTCACCATTACCGTGTCCCTGAAAATTGCCTTGGGGTCATCCCCACACTATTGGCCAGATTTAGAAAAAATGGTGCAATTAGGGAGCCTCAGAGGCATCCTTACATGCTGCCCCTGCTGTTTCCTGTCCATTTCCGTGGTGTTTCCATCATTTTCTGAGGTTTCCAGGTTTTCACCCAGCCTTCCCTAGGCAGAGCCCCGGTCCCCTGCAAAAAATGCTTCAGTCTCCCATTGACTTCAATGGGGTTCGTTATTCGAAACGAGCACCCGAGCATCGGGAAAAGTTCGACTCGAATAACGAGCACCCGAGCATTTTAGTGCTCGCTCATCTCTAGTAACCTCCAAGTAAATATACAGAAGTCTTAAATACTTAATATTTCTCTTCCACAAAAGGAAGTATTACATCTATCTTCATCCTTTTCCTTTAAATGGAAGAAGATCTCTGTTAAATACTTGGGAATACAACTCCAATGTGACCCATTTTAGGTATATTCCCTTAATTTTAATCCCTTCTTTGCAGTGTTAGATGCAGACCTCCATAAATGGACTCCACTTCCAATATTGTGGTTCGGCAGAGTGAATGTAATTAAAATGGATATATTACCGAAAATATTATAACTGTTTGAGATCCTGCCAACCTTATTACCAAAATCCATTTTTTGTTATATGAAGGCAAAAGATACCATTATTTATATGGAAAGGTATTAGACCTTGATCACCCATGGCGAAATATGTGCTTTTCGGTTTAATAATTCATCCCCTAAATGAACTTGTAGGCCAATTTGTAGGCCCACCTGGTGCTTGGTTTCAATATTTCCTCCATCGGGAATGTATACAGAACTGTAGCTCCAATGTCCATTTTGTCCCTGCAGCCTAAGCCATTTGAGTCTGAATTTTTGCCAAATCACATAGTATCATATATGCATAAATTATTGGCCATGGAAGAGATGGAGGATCGTAAACCAGGGTTTATACTGAATTGGGAAAAGGATCTAGGTAGAATATACCAAATAGAAAAATGGAGAAAGTCATTTATTTTATTACATGAATACTCAGTTGCTACTGTATATGGATTCAATTATTTCACGTTAGTATAGAACCCACCCCAGACTACATTGTTCTTATCCTACATCTCCAGTGGATCTGGCGGCATTTTCCTCTATTTTCACCTCTATAACATGAGGTTATTTCTCTTTATAATTTTTTTGTGTGATGAGTCCTTGATCCTTTCTGCACTTTTACTTACTGCACTTTTATTTTTCCCTACGACACCTAGGAACGGTTCAGTAGCAGCCTTATTATTCTTTTTTTTATGGCTGTAAGACAACTTATTTAAAAAAATAAAAGTGCTCAGGGCCTGTATCTAAAGCGAATTGGGTTGATGCAGTTAATTTTCTAAGAAGAATGGATGAGATTAAGGCATCTGATAATGGCAAACTTTCAGAGCATGTTAAAAAATGGTCACTGTGATTATGGTTTAATTGTTCTAAGCTTTTTTCTGTTAAGATTTTTAAAGGGATCTTGCCCTGTCATTAAGTATATCGCTTTAGATATTATTAATAACACTGCCCATGTGTTTTCCCTTTATGCTTTCCTTTTTTTATCTTTTCTACACATCCCCCCAAACTTTCTTCCTGTTTTAACCAAGGTTAATAAATAAATAAAGTTATTGAATCTAAAAAAACATCACATGCAAGTAAATCCTGCACAAGCCCTTTAAATAGGCATTTTTTATAAAGATTCTGTATAAATCGGCTCCCTCAGAAATATCAGACTTTGTAAAAAGTCCACACTCAGCATTTCAAATTGTGTCTATGTAGTCTTTGATTTACCTATATTACAACCTAGGCGCCCCCAAATATATGCTGAAATATAGTGTTTTCATCTCATTACCTTCGAAAAGTACTAGGATCAGACGTTTTAGGGTACAGCCGCACAGTCAGGTTTCTTGATGCAGGTTTCGAAGCAAAATGCAGGAGAGAATTCAAAAAAGAGAAATCATAGCTGCCCTTTATATTTTTTCTCCTTTTATAATTCACTCCCGATTTTGGATTCTAAATACACATCAAGAAGCCTGAATGTGTGGCTGTACCCTTATTGTGCATAGAAAATATTTAAGGTGAAATAATGTTTTTAGCGGTATGCTCTAGTAAAAAAGTTTCTTACAGAAAAACCAGTTTACATAATTAGCAATCTATGGCACGGGTCATTTTTTGGCAGTAGTGACAAACGTTTGTAATCTATTGAAATCAGCTTAGCAGAATGTGTCTACTCCAGGAGTTGATAGAAAGGAGACCTTGTGTTTATCGCAATTCTAAGACGCCATCTCCCCTATGTTCAGTGCTTCCTCTGTGTACTGTACCTACACAAAACCCACAAATTGTAATTGAAAGTTAATCGTTGTTACCAGCTGAGCTGCAACACATTCTGTTTAATTTCCAATTAGCCGGTTTGTGAAAAGATTTCCTCCCGCATGCCGATTGGTCCTGTACCCCCTCCATTTCAGAAGCTGATTTTTAGCCAGCAACAATTTAATTAGCATATTTTAATTAAGTCTCTTAGATGCCGTGCAAATTAAGTAATCTGACTGGAGGAAAAAAAATCTCTCATTTATTTGGATTTGCCGGTGAAGTGAGTTGATAATGCATGCATACTACATAAATGAACAGCCATACATAGTTAGATCATTCAGTATTGTCATTTAAATTTTTCCTTAGTGTGCTTATTGCTCAAAAAAGTGATTTCGAGAACACTGTGAAATCTAAACTATGAAAACTATGATTCATTTTATTCATATACGCTCAGGTAACTGCAGTGCACGATTCCTTATAGCTGTGGAAAGTAGTTTGACTTTCATGGGGCTCACTTGTTTTCCTCAATTCAAACTTGAGCTACAAGAAGTATTTGGAGTTGCTTTTTATGCTCTGTTAATATCTTCAATGCACTGTGCGTGGTTGAAATATTTTACACATACTATAGGTTTCTAAATGTTCATATGCTTAAAGCAGACCTGTAATCAAGTTTGGGAACCAAAATGGCTCACTTGCCATGGTTATCACTGGTCCACAGATCATTGCACTGTTTTTTTCAATACTGCCCCACCATTTTTGATTGTAACTCCCAATATCTTTTGGTGCTGTATATAGTTACAAAGAGTCAAGGTCCATCTGGAGACCAGCTCCCTGCTCCATGAGAGGTGTTCACTGTTTGCTCTGACACTGTCCAAACATAGAGGATAGCCTCAGAGCAATGCAGAAGCACAAGCACACGGTGATCTCAGGAGATGTAACTAATATTGCAAGACCATGCTGTGTGAACACCAGGTTCTGAACCTCAAAGTCTGCTCAATTCAGATCCTTTCTGTTTCTTCCAATTCTCTGTTTCTGATAATGACCAGAACCTGGTGTTCACACAGCATAGACTAGCGAGATTACAAAAAATATGTTGCGGCATAAAGGTAAAAAAAGTCACATCCTTAAGAGGTGATCACTTTACTGTAGGTTTTGCCAACTTGAATATGTGATCTCTGTGTAGTAACTGTGTAGTCTTGCTTTTGTAATTACAACAGTTTTAAAAAAGAGATCCTGTCTTTGGCTTCTGGGACAGGAAGAAGTGATCTGATAGCTAATACTGTCAGCCATATTAGCTCTAACGGGGGTCACATTTCTGTCACTTAGTCACTCAGGCAATGGCGAGAAGTAAGGGACCCATAGCCAGGATCAAACTAGGCCCCCCACACAGGTTTCTGCCTACACCCTTTTCAATGACCGTTGGGACATTTTTTCCACTACATCATTTTTTTTTAAACATGTTTTATTTGGAAAACCTCAACATTAAAACTGATGCATATTTAATCAATCAAATCATTACGACTCGGGAGTCTAGCCAGAAACAAAATTCTAGGATCTTTTTATACTTATGGCAATTTACCTTACAGAGGTCTTTCAGTAGCCAACACTCTGGTGTAAGAGGGATTTCTACCTTATTTTTGCCTAATAAAATTATAAATTAAATCCCAATATCATTTTAAAGCAGGACACAACCAAAACAAGTGTAAGAAATTAGCCTGATGTGCATTACATCGTGGACAATTCAAAAACTCTAGTAAACCACATTTATTAAGCCACTGCCTTATTTGCTAAAAGTTGTTCCTTTAGAGGGTAGAGTCCTAACCAAGATAATCCTTACTAAGACTGGGCCCCCTCTTGCCCTGGGCCCCATATCAGTTGCATGGTCTGCCACTATGGTAGTTACGCCCCTGCACTAAGGTTATTTTGCTGTTTTAGGCAGAATTCATTCAGTTATAAAAGTCTGTGACTTTACTAATATTAGCCTATGCCAGTAAAATGTTGATTAAAGGGGTTGTCCGGGTTCAGAGAAGAACCCGGACATACCTGCAATTTCACCCAGGCAGCCTGCCTGAAGAGGACATCGGAGCATCTCATGCTCCGATGCCCCCCCTTGCCCTGCGCTAGATCGCGCAGGGCAAGGTCTCTTGTTTTGAAAATACTCGCTGCCGGGCGGGTACTTCCGCCCGGCAGTGAGTTCGGTGACGTCACCGGCCTTAATGGGCCGGCTTTAGCGCTGCCCTAGCCGTTTTACTGGCTAGGGCAGCGCTGAAGCCTGTCCATCAGCGCCGATGACGTCACCGACTCACTGCCGGGCGGAAGCCTCTGCCCGGCAGGGACCGGTACGTCACCGGAACCCGGCGAAATTCCTTTGCCCTGCGCTAATTAGCGCAGGGCAAAGGAGGGCATCGGAGCATAGGATGCTCCGATGCCCTCTTCAGGCGGGCTGCCTGGGTGAAATTGCAGGTATGTCCGGGTTCTTCTCTGAACCCGGACAACCCCTTTAAACATTCTGAATTAGTAGCCAATTTTTAATTTCAGCTGATGTGTGTCCTACAGGTTAAAGCATTCACACTAGTTGTCAATGTATCAAAGCCTTAAAAAATCTACATACAAAACAGGGCAAATTAAGCAATTCAAAAAACAATAAAAAAGTAAAGACTTGCCAGCGGTAATAAAAAGGAACAATAGCAGAGCACATGCACAACCACAAAACTACAAGCTAAACCTGGACAAACAAATGTATGTAAGCTGCCCAGTGCTGAGACAAGCAATCTGTTCATATTGGCCACTTACAGCATGAAAGGGGCCAGCGTTAGACATGAGCAAATTTCCTGAAATTTGCTTCTTCTCTGATTTGTCAATTTAAAAAAAAAAATTCAAAATGTGTCTGAATCAATTCTACCAGAATGAAAAGTGCTCCAATTTGCCAGAAAATTGTTATATGACACTATGAAGTCTCCTAGAACTAGATATTTTTTATGTCTTTGTCTTTCTT
Source organism: Rhinella marina (assembly GCA_900303285.1). Classification (NCBI taxonomy): domain Eukaryota; kingdom Metazoa; phylum Chordata; class Amphibia; order Anura; family Bufonidae; genus Rhinella; species Rhinella marina. Next base: position 49,069 of record ONZH01000156.1, on the reverse strand, counting down.
TTTCTTTTTTTTTCTCTCTCCCCCCCCCTTTAAGCTCTTTAATGCAATGACAACTCTGTCATTAGTGTTGAGCGAATCAAAGTCAAACTAATTGACTTCAATCCGAATTTCAGGAAAAATATGATTTGCCGCAAAGCCGAAATTTCCTTGTACTTTGTGGTAATTAATCAACTTTCCCTCAAATGGCAGGAGAAAAACATGCATACTCACCTCATCCATTTGTGCACGAAGAGGTTGCCGCGGCCATCTTGATTTAAGATATCGCACAAAATCTTGTATGTGGTAACTACACCGGCCAGCGTGATGACTTCATCACGTCTCCGTACAGTGTCTTGAATCAAGATGGCTGTGGTATCTTCTATGCGATCAAATGGGTAAGATGAGTATTTTTTACTTTTTTTTTTACCGGATTAACCCTTAAAAGCCCTAAATGTTAATCTTAGGTGCTGTGATCAGTGATGAATGCGGCATCTGAGAGGTTCAATGAAGGGGGGCAGCTCAATCAACATTCCCCATCATTGTGCTGGCTACACACAAAGAAATGTGCTTTGTAACAAAGTGAATGAATCTAATTTCTTTGTGAAATTCGGCGAAGTAGCCAATTGGAATTTTTGATACCTTCACTCAACACTACTTGTCACATATAGCTATGGGTAAACGCATGGTTGACTATGTTAACAAACAGCGTGCTTAAAAACACACTGCTCCATTGCATCTTTTATGTCTTTTAATATTAGGATATGACTACATGGTCTCGTTTCTGCATGCAGTTTTTTAATCCAAAACCAAGAATGAATTTAAAAAATAAGAGAAATCATATGTGTCCTGTATAATTTCTCTCCTTTTATGCTCCACTCCCGATTTTGGCTTCCAAAACTGCACGTGGAACTCTGACCATGTGATTGTACCTTTAGAATTGTTCTGGTCCCTTATTGGTGTTATTTTACCAGATATGGTTTATCGGAAAAAAAAACATTGGTGGGAACAAGCTCCTAAAAATTATGAGAAGCATTAATTGCTACAAGAAACAACTGATTTGTTCTACACAAGCCTGGAAAAATTCTGCCCATTTGGGACCAGTAAGAGTATAGTGTGGATATATCAAATGACTGGCTGACCATGCCTTGCAAAATGAGCTGGGCACCAGAAGCCAGACCCTAGGCTACCAGCCGATCATTCTCGTGGCCTCTTTTTGAAAGAGGTTGTCTCCCCTTTAAGTCAACCTCTTTAAGTCAAAATTTTTATAATCACTGACCAACAAACTAGCGTAAAACAACCTGTATCTATTTCCTGAAACCTTTTATCCTGTTTATTTCAAATATTTCTGCTAAAACCTAATGAATCTTTATATTTCATTCTGAACGCATTGTGCTGCTTCAGTGATCACATTTAACATGAAAATAAAGATCTTTTTAATAGGATAGGTTAGCTATCTGATATCCTGAAGCTTTAGGTTAATCCCCAAACCATTTTATCTAGTTATACTGATTGCCAGCTTTGACAAAATAGAATACCTATTTTCTAATTATTGAATTATAATTGTAGCCCTAGTATAATTTATTTTCTTTGTGATATGTTAATTATGTTTATCTCAGTCTTGATAACACGTCTGAAGGCCTCTCATTGTTTAATATCGTAACACCCCATTGAGAAGCCAAACAGGCTATGGTTAAAGGTCATTGGGCAGTCATTATATTGGCACAATTTTCATATGTAATGTGACAGGATAAAATCATTTTTAAATTCAACTTTACATAGACATACAATGGAAAATGCAAATAATTGCGGAGATTATACTGTAAAATCAGCACCATGATGACAGGAGACATCCAACAGTGAGGAACACACAACCCTAAGAATGAAAGAGGTTCTCTGGGAATTTAATATTGGTGACTTATGCTCAGGATAGGTAATCGATATCAGATCGGTGGGGGTCTGACACCCGGCACCCCTGCTGATCAGCTGTATGAGGAGACGGCGTCCGCAATGTGCACGTGCCATCTCCGTGTCTCTTCCTGTTCTGCTGCTGCTTGGCAACAGACATAGACAATAGACATGCGTGCGCTGTCTCCTTATACAACTGATCGGCAGGGGTGTTGGACCCCCGCCAATCTGATATAGATGACCTATCCTGAGCATAGGTCATCAATATTATAAGCCCGGAGAACCCCTTGAACTAGCAGCCCCTTCATTCTTAGGTTTGGTAGCGGTCCCAGAGACCAGATCCTACTGATCATGAAGCAATATGTTATTACTTTTTAGATGGGAATACCCCTTTAAATGGGTTATCCATGTTTAAAAAAAAAAATCTAACAGCAGAGAATGCTTTGAAATATATATATATATATATATATATATATATATGTATAGTACAGACCAAAAGTTTGGACACGCCTTCATTTAAAGAGTTTTCTGTATTTTCGTGACTATGAAAATTGTAGATTCACACTGAAGGCATCAAAACTATGAATTAACACGTGGAATTATATACTTTAAAAAAAAGTGTGAAACAACTGAAAATATGTCTTATAGTCTAGGTTCTTCAAAGTAGCCATCTTTTGCTTTGATTACTGCTTTGCACACTCTTGGCATTCTCTTGATGAGCTTCAAGAGGTAGTCACCTGAAATGGTATTCCAACAGTCTTGAAGGAGTTCCCCGTGATGCTTAGCACTTGTTGGCACTTTTGCCTTCACTCTGTGGTCCAGCTCACCCCAAACCATCTCGATTGGGCTCAGGTCTGGTGACTGTGGAGGCCAGGTCATCTGGCGTAGCACCCCATCACTCTCCTTCTTGGTCAAATAGCCCTTACACAGCCTGGAGGTGTGTTTGGGGTCATTGTCCTGTTGATAAATAAATGATGGTCCAACTAAATGCAAACCGGGTGGAATAGCATGCCGCTGCAAGATTCTGTGGTAGCCATGCTGGTTCAGTATGCCTTCAATTTTGAATAAATCCCCAACAGTGTCACCAGCAAAGCACCCCCACACCATCACACCTCCTCCTCCATGTTTTACGGTGGGAACCAGGCATGTAGAGTCCATCCGTTCACCTTTTCTGCGTCACACAAAGACATGGTGGTTGGAACCAAAGATCTCAAATTTGGACTCATCAGACCAAAGCACAGATTTCCACTGGTCTAATATCCATTCCTTGTGTTCTTTAGCCCAAACAAGTCTCTTCTGCTTGTTGCCTGTCCTTAGCAGTGGTTTCCTAGCAGCTATTTTACCATGAAGGCCTGCTGCACACAGTCTCCTCTTAACAGTTGTTGTAGAGATGTGTCTGCTGCTAAAACTCTGTGTGGCATTGACCTGGTCTCTAATCTGAGCTGCTGTTAACCTGCGATTTCTGAGGCTGGTGACTCGGATGAACTTATCATCGGCAGCAGAGGTGACTGTTGGTCTTCCTTTCCTGGGGCGGTCCTCATGTGAGCCAGGTTTTTTGTAGCGCTTGATGGTTTTTGCGACTGCACTTGGGGACACTTTCAAAGTTTTCCCAATTTTTCGGACTGACTGACCTTCATTTCTTAAAGTAATGATGGCCACTCGTTTTTCTTTACTTAGCTGCTTTTTTCTAGCCATAATACAAATTCTAACAGTCTATTCAGTAGGACTATCAGCTGTGTATCCACCTGACTTCTGCCCAACACAACTCATGGTCCCAACCCCATTTATAAGGCAAGAAATCCCACTTATTAAACCTGACAGGGCACACCTGTGAAGTGAAAACCATGTCAGGTGACTACCTCTTGAAGCTCATCAAGAGAATGCCAAGAGTGTGCAAAGCAGTAATCAAAGCAAAAGGTGGCTACTTTGAAGAACCTAGAATATAAGACATATTTTCAGTTGTTTCACACTTTTTTGTTAAGTATATAATTCCGCATATGTTAATTCATAGTTTTGATGCCTTCAGTGTGAATCTACAATTTTCATAGTCATTAAAATACAGAAAACTCTTTGAATGAGAAGGTGTGTCCAAACTTTTGGTCTGTACTGTGTATATATATATATCTCATCATTTACTGGTTTATCCCCATGTTTCTTGGTTTCTTTCAGACGAATCCACTAAAATGGCATGTAGGGCCTTTTTAGTGAACATGTAAGTTCACTAAGCACTAGGGAGGACAAAGAAGGGTTCTCACATGACCCTGAGAGGAAGTGGAGGGGAGGGCTTGCCCTCATTGGCTCCCAGGCTGACAGACAGCCTGGATAAGTCAATCAGTGCTACAGCAGGCAGGGAGGTGCCCTAGCAGAACGAGCAGACTGCCATTCTGTGCTGGGCTGTGAAAGAGGTTGGTTGGATGTTACAGTGTTTGCCAGGAAAACAATCTTAGGGAGTCAGGGACAGTGAAAAATCAATCAGGGAAGTTAGAAATAAATCAATCAAGCTTATTGACAGGGAAAGTGAAGGGAAAGTCTGGGATCCCAAAGAAGAATTGTATGTGTTGTGTACAATGTAGTGAAGCAGGGCAGCTGACAGAGAGGAGACAGGACCTGTGGCTGGATGTGCCCGCTATCAGAAGTGCAGATGCACCTCTTGTCAACCATCACATTCCCCAAAGACATTTTTTCTTTAACTCAAAACACTGTGTGTGTTTAAACATCATCCGCCCCGATAAGGAACAAGTTTTGGAAGCTTGGAAATATGAAAAAGCCTGAGGCATGTGTCGGCGCTGTGTCTTTAAACATGCTGTTAACACCGTCAAATGTGTGTTTACTCATAGCTATGTATGTCCGTTTCACTCAGACATCATTTACTATTGTGTTCCAGAGCTTGGGGAGGGAGATGGTGGAGGAAAAAAATTATTAAACGAAACAAAAAGAGATAATAAGTAGAGATGAGCGAATCATCAAAAATTCGCTTCGGCGAATAATTGACTAATATATGACAAGATTTGTTCTTAATACGAATTTATTCAGTCGAATTTGCGTTAAAAAATAATAATTGTTTTGCGAACATTACTGCACAAATTATGAACATACAGTCTAGTTGAAAAGATTAAGAAACGGTTATGCGATTTCAAGGAAATTTTATTATCTGTGGCTGTACACAATATTTCTTTCTTTCTATGAACATACAGTTTAAGCACTGTTAAAAGTATGATAGTGAGCTGAATACGTAAGCATTGGCGTACAAAGTGCGTATGAATCCTTAGCGTACTATTGACTTGCGATTGTGTCATACGCACGCATGCACGAGGCTAGGCCACGGGGAACAGTCCTCAACAGAGGTAGTCCATATGAGGTAGAAAAGTAAGCTGCTCACTATTAGCTATCCAGCTAAGTGCATAATTTACTAAAAACACCATACAATAAGTGCATAATAGGACACATTGCAGTATCTGAAAAAGAATACACACAATGGGCTAAAGTGCTGGAACGTTGCTGAACCTGTAAAAACATTATTGCTAAAATACAGCATAGACATAATTATTAGAGATGAGTGAACGTGCTCGTAACGAGCACTGTAGCGCTCGGCTCCCCTGTGCTCGCCTGGGTGCAGGCATCCGGATCCGTCCTCCTCACCCGACGGATCCGGATGCCTGCGCCCATGTGAGCGCAGGGGAGCCGAGCGCTACAGTGCTCGTTGCAAGCACGTTTGCTCATCTCTAATAATTATGCAAACATTTTAGTGCAATCAATTTCATATTTGCACGCATAATAGGCTCAGATATACATTTGAGTCTCTCCTCATGGCTGCTTGGCATAAAACACTGGAACACACTCCAAAATTCAATTGTAATCCACGTGAGGTAATTTTGTAATCCAAACAGGTAACGTGTAATCCACATGGATAATATAAAACAGCAGCAAATAGAGAACCTTTTTTGCAAAGCGAGCTCCCAAATAACCTGAGAAGGGGGAAAAAAGGAAAATAGGCGCGCTTAGGCGCAACGGGGAATTTTCTGCAGAATGGGTCGGGGAGTCCTGACAAGCCATGTCCATCTGGGTGAGAGTCAAACAGGGGGCAATAAAAACAACATAAACTAAAAACAAGTGCCAACTAGCTCTCACCCGTCAGGTGCAGTCCATGTTGTGGCTCCCATAGGTCCTCCAGAGGCGTCCTTTAAATCAGCCAGTAGAAGGGTTCCTCAGATGAGGTACCTGAGGTCCTCCTCACTGAAACGGCTACTGAATTACATCAAAGGACGCTCCTGCCTCCTGTAGGCCAAGCTGGCTGCCGTGGTTGAGCTCCACTGCCTTCTTCTGCCAGAAGTCGGACTTGACCGGGTCCGGGTGGTGATCACACTGGTGAGTGCTGCAGCCACTTGCGCCTTCACTTTTCTGGATACTCCTGCCAGGATAGCAGGGGTAAGGACTTCTGGCTGCAGCGGTTCATGCAAGGTTGCACTCAGGGAAGAACCGCCAGCTCCCCTGCCTGCTGCTGACTTCATTTTCCAGGGTAGTTGGTACTGGATCACCGTGGACTGGAAAGTAAAGGATGATGTCGTGAGCTGGACCAGCTGAAAGGACTGTGATGGTGGTGGCAATCCAGGGATCAGAGGCGCTCCGGCTGTGGCTTCTCCCTGAAACGGAGGGTGCCATCTGGTGACTCCTGTAGGCAGCGCACGCATTCTTCGCCTGCTGGTTCCACTGGCCAAACTTCTGGTGCTGATGCAGGTACCAGGGGCTTAGACAATAAGGTAACCCCGGTAGCAAACGGGCCTTTCAGGGATGCCATAGGGGTATATTCCACCTGAAGAATTCCTTCAAGAAGAATGCGTACTTTGCGTACGTAGTGTTAGCGTTCAAAATTTTAAGAACATTTACGAATAATACGAAGCGAATCTGAATAAATCCGGATTCGCTTCAGAGTAGGAAAAATGGAGGAATCGATACGAATCTACGAAGCGGCGAATAGATTCGCTCATCTCTAATAACAAGTTTTCCTAAAAATTTTGAGTCCTAGGTTGCTAAAGTGGTTATATACCAACTTTCAGGGCAATTGGAGCAACTTCGCTTCAGCCCGAACTGTTTGAAAGAGTATCATATTGGTCTGTGAGATAGAGGCTAGAAGTCCATAAAGACACAGGATAGAGCTCAGAAATTTATTCCAGTAGATACTTAATAGTATCATTTAAATCGTACTTGACATCAGCGGCTACATTAACATCAGCTATAAAGAGTGGAGGAGAATGTATATAGAGGCAGTGCTGAGAAACCCCATATAATCAGTAGAAATGATTAAAGAAGAACGCAGAATCTGCAAAAACAGTCATAAAATACTGAATATTTACTTACTAAACATAGAAGAGTCCCCAAAGTCCTTATGCTTGTAAACTTGATCTGTATGTTTAAGGTTCTATATGAATGCCTGCACAGCATTAGTTTTATCAAAAATGTGCAATGGTTATGCACTTACAAAATATTCTTGTATTACAGCAATATTGTGAAAATTGCTCACAAACTTAAAAAAATCACATTATTAAAGGGAGTCTGTCACCTCCAAAGTAAGTTTTGAAGTAAGCATACAGCACTGTATAGGGGTAGGTGCCCTGAAAGATAACCACATATTTCTTGTGAAAATCTGGAGGGATAGTTGTCTTTTTTTTTTTTAAATAAGGTTTTCCGCGCCCCATGGTTGAGGGCCACTTAGTTTGGTGCACCAGTGCTCTACCAGTAACACCACCCAAAGCCTCTTCCTCATTTTATTGACAGTTCCTGATATTTTAGAGCCAGTAGTGATGGTGCAGGGGAAGCCAGATGTACCAACTGTAGGAGCTCACCCACTATCCACTAAAAGCCTTATTTGCATAAAAAATAGAAAGACACATTTCTCTGGATTAAAGGACTGCATTATCACAAGAAAATGGTTATGTTTCAGGGCACCTGCCATACCTGGCAATGTGGTTACTTTGAAACTGATTTTGGAGATGGTAGACTTCCTTTAAACCATATGAGATACTATTACACTTGGAACTATAAAAATGCTTTTAATTTAACGGGAAATACAGTGTGTAGCTTCTTCCTTCTCTCCCACCTTTGACTGCTTCTCCTTTCAAGTTCCTTCTTGTCATGGTCAGCCGGCCTCCGTCTCCTCCGGGTGTCCTGTGATGTCATCGGCGCAGGCACAGTGAGGTAGCCTCGAGCCCGGCGGCCAGCGGCACTCACTGCGCCTGCGCCGATTGAAGGCCGCACGGCACAGGCGCGGGATTTGCAGCACGGGCAGGGCCGGCAGCAGATAGAGCGAGCTGCCTGGCCCTGTCCATCACGAGCACGGAGGCGTAACTAGAGGTGAGGAAACGGCTTTACTAGGTGCAGGGTTACCGCCCCCTTGCACCTAGTAAGCCTAATTTGCATAACTTAAGTGTGTTTTTTACAAAAACGGGGACACCAAAAGAAAAATGATTAACAGATTGGGCATCATGGGACATTTGCAGATTGCAAATGTCATCCTGTTTGATATGCCCAAAACTGGTGACAGAAACCCTTTAAAGAAAAATGCTTCTATCTGCTTTATCAGGTTCATTTGCTCTTTACTGCTTTACTTTGAAGTCTATAGAGAGAGGAGGGGAGGAGATGGCTGCTGGATGAGAGACTCACAAACTGCAATTTCCCTTTAGACCAGTGTTTCTCAGCTCCAGTCCTCAGGACCCACCTACCGGTCATGATTTGAGAGCATCCTACAGAATGAGTACCTGTGGAGTTGAGAAAAACTGTTTTAGATAAAACAATTCAGCAGGTGTTTGTTGTGAATGAGGTGTTCCTTCCCGGCAATCACCTGCTCATCAGTGGAAGAGACCACTGCATTTACATGTAGCAATCTCCTCCACAGTATGGGGAGGAGCGATCACTAATGCCATCACTCGTCTGTATACATACTCATTGTTTGCCGGCGGCTGAGTGTGTTTAGAAAGCACAATCTGCTGTAATTAAAAGACAATTTAGGTGCCCACACAAATGACCCATACCCAACAAACAAGAGTTTCACTCATTCATTGGGTAATTAGAGGCACCTTTATACCACCACAAAATCACTAACGAGCATTCCTATGAACAATTGTTGGTGATTATCTGGCAGATTCTGTGCTTCTGTAACGGGACCTTTAGCTGTGCTACACTTCACACTTTTGACCCTACTATATCGAGTAAGATAAGGCTCTACCACTCTTCAGAGTCATGTAATAAATCATTTGTTGCCAATAGCCTCTTCATGACTCCTCCCTTCTCCTTAGGGAGACACCGGTCATGCAACAGCTGTCACGGCCAGGATCACTGAGTAGCGGTGATTCCATAGAAATGGATCACAGTTCAAGTTGCATAAAATCCAGCCATGTTGGATTTCTTGCAACTGATTCGGGGATCCCATTCAATTCTATGGGATCACCGCTACTTTGCGATCCTGGCCTCAACAACTGTCGCATTACCAGTGCCGCCCTGGCCTTAGCCGCCATAGCTACCATAGATAACAGGCTGACTGAAGGGAAAGAGGAGGAAAGCACCCTGTGAAATCCAGAAGGAAGCATTATTCTTTAATAAAGCATGTTTCTTATATTCACCTGTACTATTCATTTCTGAAAACTTTGTTTATAACTAGACTAGTCAGTTTATTTGATTGTAAAGATGTCAGCTTAGACCTCAGTTTAGGAGAACTGAGAGAAGAGCTACAGACTGAGACAAACAGCTTTTTTAATACACTTCATACTGAAAGGCAGTGAGCAGCCTACAAAGTATTAGAATACAGGTGGCAGAAGACAAACAGAGCAAAATGTTTCATAAAAACACAGCAAAATTATTTTTATACCCATAGTACAGAAAATGAAATAAAACAAATTGCTCCAAATGTTTCCATAGCCTATAAATGATACCCACATAGACATCTGTACATGCATCTGTGACATATCGATGAGATGTACATATCAACAGGGGACATGCAGCTTCCAATGCTATGGAACATTTAATATCTAACCACCAAAATGAGTCAATAATTTTAATTTAGTTTGCACAAATTAGTATAATGTTCTCGGATTACTTTAGAGATGTTTGTACCATCAATGCATGAGACAAAGGCTACATTCAATATCTCAATGGAATAACCTTCAAGAGTTATTCTAAATTGCATTCATATGTTTCCGATTAATTCCAAAGGGAGAAGAGAGCAGGATAGGGTTTGACATCAATAAGCTGACACATTGTGCTAGGGATTATACCTCTAAATGCTATAAAAGTTGAAGGACTGTCTGACCATGTATTCATGAGACAGCGGCAAGCTCATACACTTATTTGTAAGAAAAAATCCTTCAGATCTGACCTCGGAGTGACCCTATTAATAGTTCTGCATCATAAAATCCATCAACAGTAACTTTCCTAGTCATCCACGAATAGCATAGGAATCGACTGGGTATTTCACCTTTCAGCCAAATCAGATATTACACACTGACAATTACAATTAGCTCTGTTACAGCTCTATAGAAAATGACAAGGGGCAAAAAGAGCAAAGAGCTTCTGGGTGACAACCTTCAAAAATTGTATGGCTGGTCAAGAGTAGCTTTAACCAGCATTATTGAACATGTGCGGCTTTCAGATAAAATCAAGCAGATGAATCAAGTAGTCCTTCATTTAAGAATAAGAGGTCAACCAAGAGCAAGACTATATTGATGCCAGAGGGACGAAAAAATTAACAACTGGAAAAGACCATGAAACATGCCTTTCTGTTAATTAGTAATACTGGAATAGTAATTTATATGTTCAGTCATATTGATTATTCAGAGGGGTTTTACAACTAATGAGACATCCCCTATCCACAGAATAGGATAAGTTTTATATCACTGAGACTCTGACCACTGAGATCCCCAAGTGATCACTGAACCCAACTATTTTTACTGATGACCGATCAGCTGAGGCACTGAGGTTTGCAGTAGTGCCACGGCCTTCTCTTTGCTCGCCAAGCATAGCGCCATCCATTTGATAGCAGCTGTGCTTGATATCACACATTGAAGTTAATAGGGCTGAGCTGCACCCAGGACATGTGATCGATGAACATGATGTCACATGTCCGAGGGAAAGCTATGAGAAGGCTGAGACGCTGTATCAATCAGCTGATTACCATGGGTCTGGCTCCCAAGGTCCTGGCAAACAACATGGGGTCCATTCAGATGAATGACCAACCAATCAAACGATTTATGAGCTGAGTTTGTTATGAGGAGGCCACCATTTTAAGTATGGATATAAACAGTGACCTACCTATGCTACAGAGAATCATGCCCAATTATATTTTATATGTTGCCATTTTCAAATGAATATGATCCTAAGAGTATATTTAATATGTTACTAAGGATGAGTGAATTGATTTGCAACAACCACAACCACATTGGTCACAAAAACAGCATGAGGGAGGAAGAAGGATGCTCACTTGACAGTAGAAGGAAATGGAGGAGAGAGGGTTCATCCTGATTGGCTCACATGCTGACAGAAAGCCTAGATAAGCCAATCAGGGGGCAGCAGGCAGGGAGTTGCCTGTGTAGAACGAGCAGAATGTCATTCTACTTTGTACTTGTGACCTGGCAGGAAACTGTATTGTGTGGCTCTGCCTCTACACACTGATATACTGAGCTAGGGACAGTATAAGAAGATTATAGGGAGAGAATAAGTGATAAGGAGGGACAGTATAAGATTACAGGGAAAGAATATTTGGGAATTTGGGGTATATTAAGGAGTGTAATGAGGGGTCACTGGTCACTATAATGTGTATTTTCTGGCAGGCTCCTGTCAGTCTTCTTCTGGCAACTAGTTCTATATTACAGATTCCTGCAAAAACAGTCTTTTTTTTTTTTTTTTAAACAAGTTTCTTTCCACACTTCCATACAAATTACATTCTTGCAAGCACCTTTTTTTTCTAGAAGCCAGTTTCTATTTACTGTTTATAACTGGACATTTCAGTGTTTTATAGCCGTGTTACTGAACAAGTTATACGTTACTGTCAGATAAGAGGTGGATAAAGCAGCAAACATATTTCACATCAGTAACGCAAATTATAACTGTGTTAGTGAAGGCAACTGCATCACATCATCTAGTTGAAAAGACATGTATCATCACTGCACAAATATTGCACAGGTTTTAGTGAACACGTTATTATGTGAAAAAAGCATTCAATATTTCTGCCACATTTCACATCCTTAATGCAAATTACAACTGTGTTAGTGAAGGCATACTGCATCACAGCATTTAGATGAAAAGACGTCTCGTGTATCATCACTCCCACACTGCATTATTACTCCTGGGTTTTAGTGAATGTGTGTTATTCTGTGAAAAAAAAAAAATTCAATAATTTTACCGCAATTATAATACATCAGTCCGAATGCTATTTTCGTAGCCTTGTTACATTGCCACAAGACAACAGGTGGGGTGGATAAAACATTGAAGCCACACTTCACATCAATAATGAAAAGTAAAACCAAGTTGGTGAAGGCATACTGTATTACAGGGTCTAGCCGAACAGACATTGATAACTGTCTAAAAACTGCATTATCACATCCGAATGTTAGTAGAGGGCTCTTATTACTGCATCAGAGTGTGTAGTTCAAAGATGTTTCACTGCAATACCAGTGTGCAATGTGTTTGTGGAAGGGGAGGGATTTGGGACATTTGGTTGCACCTCTGTTTAAATTATAGAAAAAAACACTTGCAATTTTGCTAGAACCATTTAATAATCTGAAACCTGTTAATTTTCATAGTCCTCACAATAAAATGTCTGGGAAATAGAAAGTGCAAAACTAAAGACCTATGGCTCATCATCCCACAGTGAGAATGAGGGTGTCACAAGTGGGCTTGCGTCTGGTATCAGACGTTCTGCGCGGCTTTCAAAAGTGACATAATTTGACATGCTTTTCCCTTGGTTTGGTTTGCTGTTTACCACACCTCTTCCCCTCAGCTGTTGTGGCTGTGGTAATTGTCTTTCCTCTATTTATTCCTTCTTCTCCCAGGATTCACTGCGGTTTATACTTTCTGCCTACTTTGTAGTGTGTGGTGTGGATATCGGCTGAGATCCGGTTGCTGCAATATCAGCTTTAAGATAAGTGACATTTTCCCTTTTGTGGTTTTCCTTCTGGAGTCTCCTGTTCGTCCTTACTCTTGGAGGAACGGGTTGACTCTTTCCTGTGTCACTAGCTGCTGGGTTCTTTAGGGTGAATTTATTATTAGGTTCCTATGTATGAACTCTCCTACCACTAAGGCTTGTTCATACTGGTAGTCAGTCAGGGCCTAGTTTCAGGGTTCCCTGCAGGAGGTGACCGTTTCCCTGGTTTTGGTCTTTTCCCTTCCCTCGTACGCTCGGTGTGGCTATTCCCTCCACACCAGAGCGTGACATTATAAACCGCCAAAACAAAAATTTATGTCATTTTTGTGCTGACATGGATGCTATTGCTGCACTTGCTGAACGGCTGCAGGGACTCAGTTTGGAGGTGGCTGACATCCGCAACCATATTCAGAGACCACAGGCTGGTAGTTCTGGGGGTGCTGAGTGTCAGGCCTGTTGGAGCCTAAGGTCCCCCTCCCAGATAGATTTTCTGGGGGATGTGATAATTTTGTTCTATTTAGGGAGGCGTGCAAATTGTATTTCAGACTGCGTCCACATTCTTCTGATAATGAGGAGCAGAAGGTTGGTGTGGTCATCTCACTGCTTAAAGGGGATGCGCAGTCATGGGCCTTTTCTCTGCCGACCGGATCGCAGTTTCTCCGGTCAGTAGATTAATTTTTCAAGGCTTTAGGGATTATCTATGATGACCCAGATCGTATCTCCCTGGCCGAGACCCAGATACGTGACCTTTGTCAGGGGGAGCGGCCGGTTGAGATTTATTGCTCTGAGTATCAGAGGTGGGCGACCAATACTGAATGGAACGATCCGGCTTTACGTAGCCAATTCTGTCAAGGTTTAATTGAAAGGCTGAAGGATGCTTTGGCCTTTCAGGAAACCCCTGTGTCTTTGGAAGCCGCTATGTCTCTTGCTGTGCGCATGGATAGGCGCCTGAGAGAGCGATCTAGGGGCCCCCGCTCTCAGGACATACTATCACATAGTGTACTGTCTTCCTATGACACGTTGGGTGAATATTCCCCTAGGTTGATGTCAGGGGATGAACCTATGCAATTAGGGGGAGCCACTCCTGTTTCAAGTCGTAAACATTTTGGTAATAAAAAGGGTGTGTGTATTTTCTGTGGTCAGAAAGGACACTTTATCAATGTATGTCCATGCATTCAGTCTCTAAAAGAGAGAAAACACAATGGGCCGTTGAATTATCATCTCACTCTTGGTGGGGTGGGTAGAGAAACTGAAAATGTGCATTTGTCTTCATCCTGTAGGACTCGTTTTTTCCTGACTGCTGAGGTGGCGCTAGAGTCAAAGGTTGTGAGAATTGAGGTGTTTATTGAAAGCGGCGCAGGGGTGAACTTGATTGATGCTCAGTTTGTACGTATGCATGGATTGTCACCGAGTTCTTTGGATAAGAGGATTTCTGTGTTTGCCATTGATTCTGCACCTCTATCTCAGAAGTGTTTGTCTCAGATGGTGCATGATATCAAATTAAGAGTGGGTGAATTTCATCAGGAGCTTATTTCATATTTTGTGTTGGAAGGTCTTCCTGCTCCTGTGGTTCTGGGTTTACGGTGGTTAAGCAAACATAATCCGTCCATTGACTGGCATACTAGACAAATTGTGGATTGGGGCGATTATTGTGTTGACAATTGCCTTAATACATCTTTTTCTGCTTTAACCACTAAGACTCTTCCTTCTTTTATATCGGATTTCTCTGATGTATTTTCTGAAGGTGGATGTCAGGATTTACCCCCTCACCGGGAATACGATTGTCCTATCAATCTTATTCCTGGAGCAAAAATGCCCAAATCTAGGCTGTATAACCTTTCTGGACCTGAGAGAATGGCCATGAAGGAATATATTGCTGAGAGTTTGGCTAAAGGACATATTAGGCCTTCCAAATCTCCTGTGGCAGCAGGGTTCTTTTTTGTTAAGAAAAAGGACGGAACCCTTAGGCCATGTCTGGATTTCCGTGAACTCAATAGGATTACTGTCCGTGATCCGTACCCCCTTCCTTTGATTCCTGACTTGTTTAACCAGATTGTGGATGCCAAGGTGTTCTCCAAGTTGGACTTAAGGGGGGGAATATAATCTGGTCAGGATCAAAGAAGGGGATGAATGGAAGACGGCCTTTAACACTCCTGAGGGCCACTTTGAGAACCTGGTCATGCCTTTTGGGTTGACCAATGCTCCTGCTGTCTTCCAGCATTTTGTTAATTACATTTTTCATCATTTTGTGGGGAGGTTTGTAGTCGTGTATTTGGATGACATACTAATCTATTCTCCAGATATTGTGACACATCAGGATCACATGAGGCAGGTGTTGCAAATCTTAAGAGATAACAAGTTGTATGCAAAATTGGAGAAATGTGTTTTTGCTGTACATGAGGTGCAATTCTTAGGATACTTGCTTTCATCTTCAGGTTTTCGTATGGATCCAGAGAAAGTCTGTGCTGTTCTGAACTGGGACCGACCTGAAAATCTGAAGGCTCTTATGCGATTTTTGGGGTTCACCAACTATTACCAAAAATTTATTATGAACTATTCGACAATAGTTAAACCCTTAACTGACATGACTAAGAAAGGGACGGATGTCTCAGTGTGGTCTGATGCAGCGTTGCAAGCCTTCTCCGCTGTGAAGGAGTGCTTTTCTTCTGCCCCTATATTGGTGCAGCCAGATGTGTCACAACCTTTCATTGTGGAGGTTGACGCATCCGAGCTGGGGGTAGGAGCAGTTTTATCACAGGGCCCGTCACCTGGTAAATGGCGCCCATGTGCTTTTTTTCGAAAAAAACTCTCTATGGCGGAGAGAAATTATGATGTGGGTAACAGAGAGTTACTTGCCATTAAGTTGGCTTTTGAGGAATGGCGTCATTGGTTGGATTGGGGGATTCACCCAATCACGGTATTCACTGATCACAAAAATCTGGCTTACCTGGAGTCGGCTAAACGACTTAATCCGAGGCAGGCCAGACGGTCTTTGTTCTTCACCAGATTCAATTTCATTGTCACATATCATCCTGGGGTTAAGAATGTGAAGGCGGATGCCTTGTCACGTAGTTTTCCCGGAGATGGTGATTTTGAAGATCCGAGCTCTATACTGTCTGAAGGAGTGGTGATATCCGCTCTTTACCCTGATCTTGAGGCTAAAGTGCTTGAGGCCCAGGGAGATGCGCCGGAGTCTTGCCCTCCTGGGAAGTTGTTTGTTCCTCCTGATTTGCGTCATAAGGTGTTTGAGGAGCATCATTCTTCGGTGCTTGCGGGACACCCTGGGAGTAAATCCACTGTCGACCTCATCTCTCGTAGATTCTGGTGGCCAGGGAAGTGTGTTGAGGACTATGTGTCAGCCTGTAGTTTCTGTGCACGCGCTAAGGTGACACATACTCGACCTTCTGGACCTCTACTTCCATTACCCATCCCGTCCAGACCATGGACTCACCTATCCATGGACTTCATCACTGATCTGCCTGAGTCGTCTGGTAAGACAGTGATTCTGGTGGTTGTAGATCGTTTTAGTAAAATGGCGCACTTTATTGCATTACCTGGACTCCCCAATGCTAAAATTCTTGCACAAGTGTTTGTTGACAACATTGTGAAACTTCATGGCATTCCCACTGACGTGGTCTCTGATCGTGGGACTCAGTTTGTGTCCAGATTCTGGAGGGCGTTCTGTACTCGGGCTCGGGGTACAACTGTCTTTTTCCTCTGCCTTTCATCCCCAGATGAATGGACAGACTGAGCGTACCAATCAGAGTCTGGAGACTTACTTGAGATGTTTTGTCTCTGAGAACCAGGAGGAGTGGTCCTCGTTTTTGTCTCTGGCTGAGTTTAACATAAATAATCGCAGACAGGACTCCACTGGTAAGTCACCATTTTTTGGTGCATATGGCTTTCACCCGCAGTTTGGCACATTTTCTGGTTCTGATACTTCTGGTATTCCTGAGGAAGAACGTTTTTCGTCATCATTGTCTTCTATATGGCGAAAAATTCAAAATTTTTCTGACAAATACACAAATTTGTGTGTATAAATACAGGCAGAGCATTCTGCCCCCATTAATGCATTATTTTTGCATGCTTGTATGTAACATGCCACTTTTTCTTCTGACAATTAACACTTGTCAGTGCTGTGTATGGATACAGGCAGAGATTCTTACCCCATCAAGACTTAATTTTTGAATTCTTGTGCAGATGAAGCCACTCTTTTCTCTGAAAATTTGTACGCATCATTGCATCATTGCATCATTTTTGGATGCTTGCTCCAGACAAACCACTGTCTTTTTCCTATAACATTGTGTGTCTAAAGACCATCTTTCCCCGATAAGGGACAATGTTTGGAAGCTTCCAAATTTGAAAATGCATAACACAGTGCGTTTTTAAACAAGCTATTTGTTAACATCGTCAAACATGCGTTTACCCATAACTATGTATGTCAGTGTCACTCTGACATGATTTGCTATTTCTGTCATTGCATTCAAGAGATTATGGAGGGGAAAGGGGCAGAGAAGTAGAAAAAATGTGTAAAATATTTGCAAAAAAAAATAACAGTCCTGAGAGGCTAGAGGGGTTATATACCAATTGGAGAAATTTTGATTTGGAAAAAATTAATTCAGACACAAATTTAATTTTTTCAAAAATTTGACAAATCGGACATGAAACAAATTTCAAGACTTTCACTCATCCTTATATATTACTAATAATGATGTGCATGAAACAGCTATGTCCAGAATAAGTGACACAGCGGTCAAAGGGTTAATGTTGCACATTTGTCTAGGTTGAGTGTCTTAAGTGAAGCAAGCTCTTGCCAGGAATAGACATTGTAATAAGCTTGCCTCTTAATATCTGCACGCAGGGTGAGTGTCTCTTGTCATGAATATTTTTAGACAAATTAAATCAGAATTCATTGCCAGCTCTTATCACAACCTGCCTTTTCTGTCATAGCCCTATGGGACTGTGTAGGTGTGGGAAAGGGATGCTAAAAACTCCCTTTGGCGCAGTGAAATTCAGGAACATCCGTGTTACCAAACAGCAGTTTCATCCATAAGTGACATATTTTGTGCAAGGTGAGAATACAGAGCCTCTGGTGTCACTGTGTACAATACTTGATCTCTTTTTAATAACTGGTCTGGTCTACAGTGTACTTGGTTAGGTGACAGTGACAAAGACACGCTGAATTCCATTACTTACTGATGAATATTCATATAGTTTTGATTATGAACTGGTTTTATTTTCTTCACGATCGGTGGCTCAATTTCAGTATGAGCAGTAAATTATCTCAGAGAATGATAGGTATATTAGATATATAGTAGGCATAAAGTATAGCTAGAAGAAGGCAGACTAACTGCTGCAAATTCATGGTTTTGTATATAAGAATACCATCCGAGCGTCGCCGGCACTGACTTTCCCTTCAAACAGATCTTTACAATAATTGACCAGAAGTCTCAATGGTAGGAAGGTGTTACCAGCGGAGGATAAGTGTATCATAGGCCTGGGCCTGTTGACCCAGCTTTGGCCCTTTCCCTCCATTTCCTCTGACTATCCCTCCTTTTGCGTTCCGCCCCATATTTATTTTTTCTGGCAAATATTAAAGAAAACTATGCCACATATGAAGTATAACACCCCCAGCCCCTCCTAGTGTATAATGTACAACACTCCACAGTATGCAGTATAACACCCCACAGTCTACAGTATATAATACCCCACAGTATGCAGTACCCTGCAGTATACAGTATAAATCCCCAAAATAATACTACACTATGACTACTAACAATATCAGTAAAGCTTGAATGAATACTACCTCCATACAAAACACTGTACAAAGACCAATATCACCACCATACAGAGGTAGACATTAGTTTTACACATGCACTCTGCTAAAACATGTAAGTGATTACAGTGCAGTGATGAGTTACAGAATGACTTACAGTGACGTCTCTTATTGGTATCGTTCACTATTCCGGTCTTCTCCATTTGGGACCATCATGATGACTTCTTATTTGTAGTGTTTATCGAGCACCAAAGTGCTCGAGTGCTCGGGAAGAACACTTGGTGATGCTCGAATGCTCTACAGAGCACCCGAGCACAATGGAAGTCAATGGGAGAACCAGAGCACTAAACCAGGCACCCCCTGCTCCGAAGAGGGGAGGGTGTCTGGTTCACAGGGAAAGGTCAGAAAACGATGGAAACACCACTGAAATGGTTTGGGAACAGCATGAGGAGGATGTCTGGATGCATCTTGGACTCCCAAGTTGCTGCTGTTAACGATGTTGTCTGAGTATTACGTCACTTTTACGGAATGACAAGAATACGCCCAAAACCGAAGATAAAATAGATTTTAGAGGAAAAATTGTTAGGAAATATATATTTACTTGTATATAAAGTGCAAGTAAATGTGCCCAAGGAACTACGTACTCTGCCGCCAGCATTGTCAGCTGGAAATTTTTGGAGCAATTTTTCCACAAAGGCCTTTTGGTATTGTATTTTGCTAGTCCTCTCCACCACAGGAATAAGAGATGAGAAGTTCTCTTTGTAGCGGGGGTCGAGAAGGGTGAACAACCAGTAATCGGTGTTGGCTAAAATGCGTATAACGCGAGGGTCACGGAAAAGGCAGCATAGCATAAAGTCAGCCATGCGTACCAGAGTCCCAACAGACAAGGCTTCGTTCTCCTCACCAGGATGACTCTCAATCTCCTCGTCCTCTTCCTCCTCTTTGGCCTATCTACGCCGAAGAGATAGAGTAAACCTGCTATGGGTACTACCCTCTGTAGAGGGGGCAACCGTCTCCTGCTCCTCCTCCTCCTCCTTCAATTCGCGCCGAGAAGACAAACCGAGGGTGGTCTGGCTATCACCCTGTGTAGTGTCTTCCCCCATTTCCACCTCTTCCACATGCAAAGCGTCTGCCTTAATTGTGATCAGTGAGCGTTTCAGTAGACATAGAAGTGGGATGGTTACGCTGATAATAGCGGCATTGCAGGCTCACCATCTGTGTGTCAAAGTTGCGGAAAACCTCACAGAGCTCAGACATCCATGCCCACTCGTCGCTTGTGAAGAGCGGAAGCTGACTGGAATGGCGACGACCGTGTTGCAGCTGGTATTCCACTACTGCCCTCTGTTGATCACAAAGCCTGGCCAACATGTGGAACATGGAGTTGGTGAGCTGGCAAGTGCAAGCGCTGCTGCAGCGTTGCCAGACCGGTGAAAGCTGTAGGTAACTTTTGGAAATGGGCACACAGGCGCGCGCACCTTCACCACTAGCTCAGGCAAATTGGGGTAGGTTTTGAGAAACTGCTGAACCACTAAGTTGAAGACGTGGGCCAGGCATGGTATGTGTGTGAGCTTGCCGAGCTCCAAAGCCGCCACCAAGTTGCGGCTGTTATGAGACACAACCATGCCTGGTTGTAGGTTGAGTGGCGAGAGCCACAGCTCAGCCTGTTCCCTTATGCCCTGCCACAGTTCTGTGGCGGTGTGCTGTTTGTCACCTAAGCAAATAAGTTTCAGCACAGCCTGTTGCCGCTTCCCAATTGCTGTGCTACACTGCTTCCAGTTACTGACTGATGTCTGACTGGTGCTGCAAGATGAGAATTCTGAGGTGTAAGTGGAGGAGGAGGTGGAGGAGAAGGAGGAGTTGCAGCCGCTAATGTAGGTGGTGGCGGAAATCCAGATGGAAGTAGGGTCTGCAATCCTTGGGGTCGGTAGCACCTGTGCCATCCCAGGGTACGACTCGCTCCCAGCCTCCACAACGTTCCCCCAGTGTGCCGTCAGGGAAATGTAGCATCCCTGGCCAAAAGCACTTGTCCATGTGTCAGTCGTTAAGTGGACCTTCCCAGTAACTGCTTTGGTCCGGGCACAGGTTATGTTACGGGACACATTCTGGTGTAAGGCGGGGACAGCACACCAGGAAAAATAGTGGCGGCTGGGGACTGTGTAACGAGGGACAGCCGCCGCCATCAGGCTGAAAAAAGCCTCAGTGTCCACAAGCCTAAACGGCAACATTTCCAGGGCCAGTAATTTGGAAAGTTGCG
Source organism: Rhinella marina (assembly GCA_900303285.1). Taxonomy (NCBI): domain Eukaryota; kingdom Metazoa; phylum Chordata; class Amphibia; order Anura; family Bufonidae; genus Rhinella; species Rhinella marina. The sequence continues at coordinate 28,027 of ONZH01000156.1, read as the reverse complement.
CATTTAGTGCTATGGCCTGTGGGTACGTGGCTGGGTATTTGCGCTTGCGTTCAAATGCCTGGGGTAAGGACATCTGTACGCTGCACTGGGACGCATAAGTGGTCGTGCTCGCTGATGGTGCTTGCGAAGGTGCCGGGCGGGAAGCATCTGTGTCTCCGTCTTGGACAGGGGATTGTCCAGCACGTAACTCAGGGAAGAGGAGGTAGTGGTGTGACCCGCAAACATCGATTGTGGACCCAGGCGTTCGGCCCACCTATTAGGGTGCTTTGCTGCCAAGTGGCGGATCATGCTGGTGGTGGTCAGGTTGCTAGTGTTCACGCCCCTGCTCATTTTGGTATGGCATAGGTTACAAATTACAATTCTTTTATCATCAGCACTTTCCTCAAAAAAGTGCCAGACTGCAGAACACCTACCCCTTGGCAAGGGAGATTGCCGCAAGGGGGTGCTCCGGGGAACAGTTGCGGGCCTGTTTGGTGTGGCCTGCCTTCTCCCTTTTGCCACCCCACTGCCTCTTCCAACCTGTTGCGGTGCTGCAGATCCCTCCCCCACTGTACTGCTGTCTTTGCTCAGCTTTCCACCTTCCCAGGTTGGATCAGCGATTTCATCATCCACCACCTCCTCTTCCACTTCCTCACTCTGGTCCTAGTCCTGATATGTTGACCTAACAAGAACCTGACTTATTGACAACTGTGTCTCATCTTCATCATCAACCTGGACTTTGTGGAAGAGAGAGTGGTGCTTAACCGACTAGAAGCATTATCTGCTGCAATCCAACCGACTACCTGGTCGCACTGGTGTGGCGTAAAGAGTGGTGTCTTGCGCCGCCCTGCAAACTGGGACATGAAGCTAGGAATTGTGGATGACTTTGTTTCTTGTGCTCTGCCAGCAGACACAGTTTCGCCGCGCCCAGAGCCATGGCCTCTGCATGCACCATGAGCAGCACGCCCACTTACCTGTCCCTTAAATGGTATATATGCAAGTATGTCACAAGTACAGTAGCACAGATTTTTTGAATGTATGAGCAAATAAATTTCACCGAATGTCAGAAATATTTAGAATGCACAAACGTTATACAGCAGACGCAGCGCAGGTAATGTCGTTGTCACCAACAGCAGAAAAAATTACACCGAATGTCAGAAATATTTAGAATGCGCAAGCGTTATACAGCAGACTCAGCACAGGTTGTGTTATTGTCAGCCAAACAATTGTGTGCAAATTTAGCAACAAAAAAAACAACTAGATATTGCAGTCAGATAAAACAATAGTCCTTAACCAATTCACCCCCGGAGGTTTTTTTGTTTTTGTGTTTTCGTTTTGCGCTCCCTGCCTTCACAGAGCCATAACTTTTTTTATTTTTCTGTTTACATAGCTGTATGATGACTTGTTTTTTGCGGGACAAGTTGTACTTTCCAACGCCACCATTTAATATTGCATATGATGTAGTGGCAAGCTGGAAAAAAATTCCAAATCGGGTGAAATTGCAAATAAAAAGCAATTCCGCCACAGTTTTACGGGTTCTTTTTTTACGGCGTTCGATGTGAATTAAAACTGACCAACTATTTTCATTCTATAGGTCAGTACGAATCCGGCGATATATAATATGTATAGTTTTTCTTGCATTTTGATAGTGATAAAATAATTATAAAGTTGGAAAATTATTTCTTTTTGCCATATTTTGACCCCTATAACTTTTTGGTATTTATGTTTAGGGAGCTGTATGGGGGCTCATTTTTTGCGGGGCGATCTGAACTTTTCATTGATACCATTCTGGGGTGTGTATGACTTTTTGATCACTTTTTATTAATTTTTTTTAGAAAATAAATCAACCAAAAACGGCGAATCAGCCATTTTGACTTTGGCTTTTTTCCATTTCTGTTTTCCGTATGGGAATTTTTTTTTTACATTTCTATAGTATGGGCGTTTTCGCACATGGCAATACCTATGATGTGTATTTTTTTTATTTTTAATTTGGGGAAAGGGGGGTGATTTGAATTTTTATGTTTTTTATTTTATTTATTTTTAAACTTTATTTAATTATTTTACACTTTTTTATAGTTCCCATAGGGAACTATAACAAGCAATCATCTGATTGCTGATTTCATAGACTCCAATGCACTTGCATTGGAGTCTATGATGATTTTAGTACTTTCCTATGGAGCCCTATTACAGGCAAGGGTTCCATAGGAAATACTATGCAGCAGCCTCCTGCCATTCACAAAGACATGCATACACGCTCCGGCTCCTCCGATCGCCACACAGGGGCGCTGGAGCGCGCGCTTCCGGTGTTTTAAGCGTCCGGATGCCGTGGTCAGGACTGACCAGGGCATCCAAGGGGTTAAATGTCAGCCACGGGTGTCTGCTGTATGAATCAGCATTCAACCCGCGGCTATAGCGCCCGCTCTGCTCAGGAGTGGGTGCCATCTTTAAAGACCGTACTAGTACGGCGCTGGGTGGGAAGGGGTTAAAAGGACTTTTGGGTCTTTTGAAAAGAAAAACTAAACCTGCCTAGCCAAATCCTATCCCTACACTATTTGTCCCTCCTTGCGCAAATGTTATACAGCACACGCTGCGCAGGTAATATCGCCTTGATTAGCGGCAGAAAAAAAATACACTGGATGTTACAGGTATTTAGGATGCACAAATGTTATACAGCACACGCTGCGCAGGTAATGACGCCTTGATTAGCGGCAGAAAAAAATACACTGGATGTCACAGGTATTTAGGATGCACAAATGTTATACAGCACAGGTGGTGTTATGTACGGGCAATTTTGCGCAAATTTTGCCCCAAAAATAATAGATGTTGCAGCCAGATAAAACAATAGTCCTTAAAAGGACTTTTGGGTCTTTTGAAAATAAAAACTAAACCTGCCTAGCCAACTCCTATCCCTACACTATCTGTCCCTCCTTGCTGCAGCTCTCCCTGACTAAGACTGAGCCGAACCACGTGTCATCGGGTGCTATATAGCACCCGATGACGCGTTCCGGCCAGCCAATCACTGTAATGCCAGTAGCTAAGATGGCTACGGCATTACAGTGAATGCCAGTAACTCCCAGTACGCTGATTGGCTGCATAGCAGCCAAGAAACGTGCGGGGAGGGGACTCGAGCATGGTGCTCGAGCACACGCGGTGTTTGGCCGAACACCGCAATGTGCCGAGCATAGCCATGCTCGAACGAATATAGTGTTCGGGAGATGAGCAAATTCAAAATTCGATTTGGCAACTTTGTTACGAATCAATTCATCATGAATACATATAAATCAGGTATACCCAGGACACTCTATGTCCCAGGACAATCTATGTATGTATGGCAACACTGAGCGACCGTGCTGCGGTCAATTAGCTCACAGCTGACTTTCGTTTAATTATGAAGACCACAATGTATAGTCAGTTTTCATTGTTAATAGCCATGCAGCACTTTTAATGTACCTTTAAACAGGGGCTGTTGCTGATAAGGGTTTGGCTGGTTAGGTTGGAGGTTACAAAATGCATATTATTGTTGTTCTTGACTGCAATCTCCTGCAGATTTACTGTAAACATTGAATATTAATCAGCTGTGGAATATCCACTTCTCCAACCCCAGTGTTCTCCTGCCCTACAGAGCCCTTCTTCTGCTATCTGCTTTTCCTCCTTTTCCACATAATCTAATATCAATGAAAATATGTCATCAGGAACATCCAGTTCTCCTCTCTGTGCATCTTGCTGACTTTTCTAGGACATGGGTACTTTGAAGGATCATTTGGAAGACATAAAGCCAGAAAAAGATGAGGCTGGTTAACATTAAAACCTGGCCCCCCGTAATGGGTACAGACTGGATGGAAAAATAAAAGCTTCCATCTTATTGATATTGAATTACATATCTTAGTTTATGGCTGATGTAGGAATAAGTAAATGTAGGAATAAATAAAACTGATGCAGAATAAGTTTCCCTGCACTCTCCGTCCACTCTCCCTGCACTCTCCCTCCACACTCCCTGCACTCTTCCTCTCCAATCTTCTTTTATTAATTTTCAGCAACACTGTCCATATCTCTCCGTATGCTCAGCTCACAGAACAATGGCGGAGACCATGAAGGATAAGGGTTTTATAGGGCTGTGACATCACAGGGTATGGCTGTGGATTGGCTGGTGAGTGATCTTGCGTTCACAGGTTTGTCTCCTCTACATTTAAAAAAAATCACAGAAAATAATGCAATAACCCAATAAATGCAAATATTATATATGGACTAAACCCTCACTCTGATATAAAATCTGATACTCTTAGCAAATATATTTTGTTAAAAACACATCTGTGCCCGCCTACCAGGGTTAAGGTGGTCTCAATCAGACAGGACCTACTCTAAATGTATCTATGCTATATGTGCAGCCGCCATTTTAGAAAAACCTGATTCATTACCATGAAGCACGAGATATGTTGCAAATTGAGGTTTTCCTAAACTTCGGACCGAATTCCGCTTCAAATGCTTCGCTTTGCTCAACAATACTTATATCCAAGACCTGTGTCTGCTGGGTTTGTAACAGAGATATCTTCGGAGACATCTTTGGCTCCTTACTTACTGAATTACAGCAATAGCCGTAATCCCTGGATACGAGAAATGTATATTGTGACCGAAAAAATGAATCTACCCAGCAAAGTAGGCAATATGGACACAATACATTAGTGAGTGCCAAGTATTAACTTTGTCTATATGTTATCACATAAATTGTGATTTCTAAATCACATAATTATTCTTACAATAGGTGGGGGAACAAATTTCCCTTACCAACAAGTGTTTTATCAGTGCTTGTCAATTATAGTTTCACTGCCTCTTTCATTTCATGCACAGTGGTAGCAAATATGCCTGGGGTGTGCTGTGAGCCAGCTTTAGGAAGATAAATATAAGAATGGAGGGGACCGAATTTCAAACATTAATGGTATTCTCAAGGCAACATGGCTTAGACATTTCAGATGACATCTGTCTTATGGAATGATACCTGCAGATTTCTAGCCAATTAACAACAGCTGACTTATGTCAAGAAATCTCCACCATTATACAAGTTAGAAAAAAAATATGTAATGTGTAATATGGTACATACATTCTTAAAGAGAACCTGTCCCCACTAAATGCAATGCAATGGGTAGGCAGCAAGAGGAACTGAACAGATTGATATATAGTTTTATGGGAAAAGATTCAGTGAAACTTGTAATTCATAAATTTATATTTCTGTTCTTTCTGAGATCAGCTGTACGCAGGGGACATCTCATCAGTGACTGATAGCATTCCTTGTATACACACACACAGAAGGCGATCAATCACTGATAAGACCGTCATTATGCTCAGAAAGATCAGAGCTTAGCTTAAATGTATGAAATGAATTTAAAAAAATTTTTCTGAATCTTTACCCATAAAACGATATAAATCTACTCAGCTCCTTCTGCTCTATAACATGCCGTCTGCAGATTACACTGCATTTTGTAACAATGAGTTGTTTTTAAATTCAAGAACTTATGAACATTTTGACTTGTGTTTGGTTCTTAAAAGCTCTGCTGAAGTAGAAGTAGTATGGATAGATACCTACCTGTATTAATAGCTCCACTATTACCAAAGCGCTTGACTTACTGATTGCCTCCATGCTATTCCTCTACTATGAGAAAATCATTATTCTTTGTTTGCTGGCAATTTACTAGCAGATAAACTGCATGTTGTTTTTAATGTTGATGTTTTGATTTAACAAGTTTGTGCTAATCTCTGAGCTGCTGGAGACGCCTGGAGTTCTCTGTCATACACCGTGGGCTTCCAGCAGGGAGGGAGGCGGCTGTAGGTAGAAATTCTGAATGCTCTTTTGATGATAACTTCAGCTTGCTTTGTGCTTGGGGCATCACTACAAGAACTTAATGCAAATGCAGCCCCTGATGCACGTTCTTTGCAAGTGTCTCCTCTATTTGCTCTTCTAACTGACTGATGTCCCGACAATTATATAAGATTTCTTGTTTTTACTTTTCTCTGTTCCTCTGCTGCAGCGTGTAAATGTGAAAATGTTAAAACTTGATGAGCAAATTAATTCTACCCCACAAAAAAATCAGACTGATAAAAAATATCTGCATCCAAAAAAGTATAATTTTTGGATCATATGTTAATTTAAAAAAAATCAGTGCTGCCCCCTGCTACCCTCCATTCAACAACAGACATAAATTGTACAGTCACTTTGTAATTACAAATGCTGTATTGGTGTTAAAGAACTTGAAAGGGGTTTAATACAGTCATTGGGGACCCTTTGGATCAAGGGCAAATTTTTTCAATGTGAAGGAGGTCATGTAGCATGTCAAAGAAGACTGTAATTTTCTCAGAAATCGATTACTGCAATCAGATTTGCAATATCTCTTGTGGTTCAAAATTTATCAACCCAAAAAGTTCAAAAATTCAAAGTTCTGTGTTCAGCACCAGGGACAGCACATTGAACACGTAAAATAGCTGTGCATCACAGGGATAATGCAAATCTGATTGCGGTAATCGATTTCTGAGAAAATTTATTTATGTCTTCTTATGTTCTTCTTTGACATGCTACATGACTGCCTTCACATTGGAAAAATTTACCCTTGATCTAACATGGCGGATTTCAGGATGGGGGCCATGTTCAGGAGATAGCCTAAAAGATAGGCCTTCCCACCAATTACTTGCTGGGATATTCAGATATTTCATTTTCCCTTTCATTTCTGAAATAAAAAGGGTGTCCTGCAACTTTTGACTCACTCTGTATAATTAAAAGAATGTTTTTCACCTGTATGCTCCTTGTCTGTTCTAGCAGCACTGCTCTGGTGCTTCCGATCTGTCTGACTACCCCACATGATTGCTATAGCTCATCATTGGCATCAGCGGTCACGTGAGGTAGTCAAGGAAATCATCACTTGGCAGCAATGACATTCTTGACTACCTCATGTCAATCGACAATGAGACGAAATGATGGAGGCAACACCCAGTAGCGAAATTTCAGCTAATACATGAAAGGGCTAAATATTAGCTAAAATATGACTACTCAATTAAAGTTGTCCAACTACCTAGGGTGCTGCCTTGATCTTTAATAATTCTGAATTGACTTTGGATGGGTAAGTTGGACCTAGCCCACCAGCAGGCATGCACCTATGTTTTCCTTGGTGTTCATTAGATTGCTCTCCATTTTTTCTTACTCCATTTGACCACTGAGGCCAGTGCGTCGCTGAAGCAATGATATGGGGTTGCCAGGGACATCATTGTTACAGCACCATAAACAAACACTGTCAGGGAGCACTGAAACAGAATAAGCGTCTCTTTTTATGTTATTTTTCAACAATCTGAGGCTACTTTCACACTTGCGGCAGCACGGATCTGGCGGGTAAAGGGTCCCTCCAGATCCGTGCTGCTGCAGGTGCACATGTGGGGGCGGAACCGCGCTCCGGCCCCACACGTGTCAGACACAGTCTCATTTTGTCTTACTAAGCCATACTTGAAGCCATACTTACTAAGGCTCCCGGTGTCCTGGTGGCTTCTGGTTGTCAGAGGCCCCAGCATGTGTCCCAGCAGCTCCGGACGGCGCGCACAATGGAAGGGAAGATTCCCCACCGCGCCCTCTGCTGGAGGGAGGAGGGAGCTGTGAGGGAAAAGTGCAAGGTGATGGATCCATCATGAACTCCATTGAAAGTCAATGGAGGATGGATCTGTTTACAATTGTGTCACACCAAACTGATCCGTCCCCATTGACTTGCATTGGGGGTCATTCCGGATCCGGAGAGCAAACCGCAGCATGTTGCGGTTTGCTCTCCGGTCTGTAGACTGAAGAGAACTGAACAGAATGCATTTAGGAGCATTGACAGTGAATTGGGACAAAACTGAAGCGTTTTGGTCAGGTATCGAGCCCCTATGACGGAGCTCAATACCGGAATTTGTAAACGCTAGTGTGAAAGTACCCTTAGCTGTTAACAAAGGGGGAATTTAGAAAACACATTTAAGACTACAGATAATGATAAGATAATCTTCAAGTTCTCATTTTTCTTGACATCTGTTTTCTAGGTTTGGCAGTGTGGGGGAAGTATGGAAGTTTTGCCTTGCTCAAGAGTTGCCCATATTGAACGCACAAAGAAGCCTTACAATAATGACATTGATTACTATGCAAAGCGTAACGCCCTACGTGCTGCAGAGGTCTGGATGGATGAGTTCAAGTCCCATGTTTATATGGCATGGAACATACCAATGACAGTAAGTTATATGTTGTCCATATATAAGTGGTTTAATCATCACTAGATTTTTATTTATTTTTTGACATGGTGGGACCAAAAGCAATAAACCAATGTAAAGGGGCCACAATCCAGTATATAGTTGTTTCAACCAAAACACTCTCTTATTTGTTCTTAAATCCCCTAGCAGTATGTTTGGCACTTGTATAATATATAGTTGAGCAGTCATCTCATTATGATCACAGACATGATTAGAATGACAGATATCACCTTTACATAAATAACACAGGATGCACCACTTACAATTGGTGATGGACATAGCAATGACCGTTGCACAGGTCACAGTAAATGCCTAGAAAATTCTCCCATAGATGTCAATGAGTTCCCCACCAGACTATTGTGTCTATAGCCCATGGTGTCTGTTGTAAAGCATGTCTCTAAATGCTGTTAACAACTCAGGCAATGTGGCAGCCCCCAAAATCATGTTCAGGAAATAGAATTAAAAAAAAAAGTCAAACAGAAAACAGGATATTTGTCACTGATATTTGTCATTTGTCTGATGGTGACACATTCCCCTTAACCACTTCACGTCCGCCCATTAACTATAAACGTCCGTGAAGTGGTTGTTTATTTCTGAATTAAAGTTTCTGAACGTCCATTCAGTAATAGCAGCTGCACGCTAATCGTGCAACTGCACAGTGGGGTACCTGCTGTCAGTGACAGCAGGGTACCCCAAAGAGAAGGCAGAGACCGTTCCCAGGGGTCCCTGCCTTGTGGATGGCTGTATACACAGCGCTCGCTATTGCGCTTCCTGTTCCGGCCCGGCGGTCACGTAATCGCCGGGGCAGGGAGCGTGCAGGAGCTGCCGGGTCTCTCATAGACCCAATCAGCCCTGCACTGAGGCTGTACAGCATAGTATTATGCTGTACAGCCTCTCTGGGGATGTATTTCCCCTGTAACTGGGGCTACTATGTCAGCCCCAGTTACAGGAGAAATCAAGTGTAAAAAAAATAAAATAAAAATAAGTGAAGTTAAATGTCCCCCTGAGGTCTTGTATGACCTTATGGGGGACGCAAAGTGTAAAATAAAAAAATAATAAAAAAAATATAGTATTAAAAAAATTAATAAAAATCACATATAAAAAAAATAATTTTCCCCCAAATATGTCATTAAAAAAATAAAAATAAATAAATAAAATAGACATATTTGGTATCACCGCGACCGAAACGACCGGCTGTATAAACATATCACATGATCTACCCCATCAAGTGAACTGCGTAAAAAAAATCTAATAAAAATTATGCCAAAACAGCTTTTTTTTGTCGCCTCACCTACCAAAAAACATAATATCAAACAATCAAAAAGTGGTATGCATCCCAAAATGATAGCAATAAAAATGTCACCTCATCCCGCAAAAAATGAGCACACAAGATCATAGCCAGAAAAATGAAAAAAAAAGGCTCTTTGCAATTGCAACACAAAAACATGATTTTCTTTCCTAAAAATGCTCTTATTGTGTAAAACGTAAAATGGAAAATCTGCAAAAAAAGTGAAATTTTGAAATTTCACATCTATTTTGCTTTAATTCCTGTGGAATACTTAAAGGGTTAATAACATTTCTAAAACCAGTTTTGAATAGTTTGAGGGGTGTAGTTTCTAAAATGGGGTAATTAATGGGTGGTTTTTATTATGTAAGCCTCACAAACTGACTTGAGAACTGAACTGGTCCTTAAAAAAGTTGATTTTGCAAATTTGCAAAAATTGCGTCTAAAATTCTAAACCTTCTACTGTCCTAAAAAAATAAAATGTCACTACCAAAATGATGCCAACATAAAGTAGACATATGGGGAATGAAAATGAAAAAGGAAGTTATGGGGTATCACTATCTGTCTTAAAAGCAGAGAGATTCAAATTTGGATTTTTTATAAATAAAATTAAAACTTATCAATTCAAATTTACCATTAACTTGAAGTACAATGTGTCACGAGAAAACAATCTCAGAATCGCTTGGATAAGTAAAAGCGTTCAAAAGTTATTACCACATGAAGTCACACATGTCAGATTTGCAAAATTAGGCCTGGTCAGGAAGGGGGTAAATGGCCCGGATGAGAAGTGGATAAAGGGGTTCTACGGGAATGATTTAAAACATTCATTAATTAAAATGGCTGCCAGCAACCTATCCTAGAATGTGAGCAGAACTGGTTGCCTCCACTTGCAGAGCTGCCTAGGGGTGTGAGGAGGTGGAGCCTCACTACTGCTCTACAATAGATGGTAATGGTGTGGTCCTACCTATGATATGCCATCATGGCTGAGCAGCCTGACAGGAACGCTCACCAATAAGAGTATGCTTAAGTACCAGAGCACAGTATAATGATCCCTCAACCCTCTAGGCAGTTCTGCAAGCGGAGGCAACCAGTTCTGCTCATATTCTAGGACAGGTTACTGGCAGGCATTTTAAATTGTTTCCAGAAAACCTCTTTTAGGCTTCTACCTGTATACAATGTGTAACTCATGGATACTTTAAACTAATGAGATGTATTGTTTAACATTGCCTATGCAGTCCACAAATGTAACTAGCATATTTCATTTACATTGTTTGCATTTTTATTTGCATCTAGCATATTTCCAAAACATATGGTTTATTGTTTTCAAGCATTTTTCTGTTCCATTTCCAACTATCAATAAGCTTCTTTTACAGTTGTGTACTCTGAATAAGGATTATAAATGGGCTCTGACTATGAATAGAGATGAGCGAGTAGTGAAATATTCGAAAGTTCGAAATTCGATTCAAATAGACCGCGAAATTCGACTATTCGACCGAATATCGAATCCCATTAAAGTCTATGGGAAAAAAATGCTCGCCACTTGGAAATCTCAATTCGACCACTTGGAGGTCACCAAGTCCACCCTGAAACCTCAGAAAAGGATGCCAACACTGCTGGAATGCAACTGGGACAGCAGGGGAAGCATGTCTGGGTGCATATAACGCGCCCAAGTCGCACTATTACGCCACTATCACAGCCTCTCAACAATACACTCCAAAGACAATGTAACCTCTCTGTAAAGTGAGACCATACAAGGAAACCTTCTTTCCTCTACATTGCCATGGACCCCAAGCCAAACTAGACAAAAAAGAAGAAATAATTCTGCACCCCTTAAAATCACGTTGCCTATGACAACCACAGATGGCATAGGCAAGGGGGAAAGCAAATAGACCCCACCCCTAATTGTCATTGTGTGTGTGTGAGATGTGGTCAGACATGTCTTCTTTAGAATGTAAAAACAACTCAAACACATGCAGAAGCCTTAAAATGCCCAAATTGTTGGCACTAGAGATGTCAGTGACCCGACCTGGCCCAGTGTCATGTCTAGCAGGTAAAGCAGTGGGGATGTTGAGGGATGCGTAGGACCGCAAAAGGCAGGAAGAGGCCGTGGGCTGGCCAGAGGCTCATGGAAAATTTTGTGGAGGCCCAAGAGGTGAGACGTCTTAAAAATTGTGTGGAGGCTAAAGAGGTGAGACCTCTTAAAAATTATGTGGAGGCCCAAGAGCTGAGACCTCTTAAAAATTATGTGGAAGCCCAAGAGGTGAGATCTCTTAAAAATTATGTGGAGGCCCAAGAGGTGAGACCTCTTAAAAATTGTGTGGAGGCTAAAGAGGTGAGACCTCTTAAAAATTATGTGGAGGCCCAAGAGGTGAGACCTCTTAAAAATTATGTGGAGGCCCAAGAGGTGAGACCTCTTAAACATTTTGTGGAGGCCCAAGAGGTGAGACCTCTTAAAAATTATGTGGAGGCCCAAGAGGTGAGACCCGTTAAAAATTGTGTGGAGGCTAAAGAGGTGAGACCTCTTAAAAATTGTTTGTAGGCCCAAGAGGTGAGACCTCTTAAAAATTATGTGGAGGCCCAAGAGGTGAGACCTCTTAAAAATTATGTGGAAGCCAAAGAGGTGAGACCTCTTAAAAATTGTGTGGAGGCTAAAGAGGTGAGACCTGTTAAAAATTTTGTGGAGGCCCAAGAGGTGAGACCTTGATAAAATTTTGTGGAGGCCCAAGAGGTGAGACCTGTTAAAAATTTTGTGGAGGCCCAAGAGGTGAGACCTTGATAAAATTATGTGGAGGCCCAAGAGGTGAGACCTGTTAAAAATTTTGTGGAGGCCCAAGAGGTGAGACCTGTTAAAAATTTTGTGGAGGCCCAAGAGGTGAGACCTTGATAAAATTTTGTGGAGGCCCAAGAGGTGAGACCTTGATAAAATTATGTGGAGGCCCAAGAGGTGAGACCTGTTAAAAATTTTGTGGAGGCCCAAGAGGTGAGACCTTGATAAAATTATGTGGAGGCCCAAGAGGTGAGACCTGTTAAAAATTTTGTGGAGGCCCAAGAGGTGAGACCTTGATAAAATTTTGTGGAGGCCCAAGAGGTGAGACCTTGATAAAATTTTGTGGAGGCCCAAGAGGTGAGACCTCTTAAACATTTTGTGGAGGCCCAAGAGGTGAGACCTGTTAAAAATTTTGTGGAGGCCCAAGAGGTGAGACCTCTTAAAAATTATGTGGAGGCCCAAGAGGTGAGACCTCTTAAAAATTATGTGGAGGCCCAAGAGGTGAGACCTCTTAAAAATTATGTGGAGGCCCAAGAGGTGAGACCTCTTAAAAATTGTGTGAGGCTAAAGAGGTGAGACCTCTTAAAAATTATGTGGAGGCCCAAGAGGTGAGACCTCTTAAAAATTATGTGGAGGCCCAAGAGGTGAGACCTCTTAAACATTTTGTGGAGGCCCAAGAGGTGAGACCTCTTAAAAATTATGTGGAGGCCCAAGAGGTGAGACCCGTTAAAAATTGTGTGGAGGCTAAAGAGGTGAGACCTCTTAAAAAATTGTTTGTAGGCCCAAGAGGTGAGACCTCTTAAAATTATGTGGAGGCCCAAGAGGTGAGACCTCTTAAAAATTATGTGGAAGCCAAAGAGGTGAGACCTCTTAAAATTGTGTGGAGGCTAAAGAGGTGAGACCTGTTAAAAATTTTGTGGAGGCCCAAGAGGTGAGACCTTGATAAAATTTTGTGGAGGCCCAAGAGGTGAGACCTGTTAAAAATTTTGTGGAGGCCCAAGAGGTGAGACCTTGATAAAATTATGTGGAGGCCCAAGAGGTGAGACCTGTTAAAAAGTTTGTGGAGGCCCAAGAGGTGAGACCTGTTAAAAATTTTGTGGAGGCCCAAGAGGTGAGACCTTGATAAAATTTTGTGGAGGCCCAAGAGGTGAGACCTTGATAAAATTATGTGGAGGCCCAAGAGGTGAGACCTGTTAAAAATTTTGTGGAGGCCCAAGAGGTGAGACCTTGATAAAATTATGTGGAGGCCCAAGAGGTGAGACCTGTTAAAAATTTTGTGGAGGCCCAAGAGGTGAGACCTTGATAAAATTTTGTGGAGGCCCAAGAGGTGAGACCTTGATAAAATTTTGTGGAGGCCCAAGAGGTGAGACCTCTTAAACATTTTGTGGAGGCCCAAGAGGTGAGACCTGTTAAAAATTTTGTGGAGGCCCAAGAGGTGAGACCTCTTAAAAATTATGTGGAGGCCCAAGAGGTGAGACCTCTTAAAAATTATGTGGAGGCCCAAGAGGTGAGACCTCTTAAAAATTATGTGGAGGCCCAAGAGGTGAGACCTCTTAAACATTTTGTGGAGGCCCAAGAGGTGAGACCTCTTAAACATTTTGTGGAGGCCCAAGAGGTGAGACCTCTTAAACATTTTGTGGAGGCCCAAGAGGTGAGACCTCTTAAAAATTTTGTGGAGGCCCAAGAGGTGAGCCATAAATATATACATTTTTCTTATTTACGGAGCAATTCTACGGCGGTTAAGGAGGAGGAGGAGGAGGTGGAGGAGGAAATGGCACTTCATACAGATGGCACTTCACTTTTGGCTGCTTTCCACTGTTGGAGAAGCAAAGTCCGGGTCAATCCACTTGCTGTTCATTTTGATTAGCGTCAGCCTGTCGGCACTGTCGGTTGACAGGCGGCTGCGCTTATCGGTTATAATGCCCCCGGCTGCGCTGAACACCCTTTCTGATAGCACGCTGGCGGCAGGGCAGGCAAGCACCTCCAAGGCGTACAGGGACAGTTCCAGCCACGTGTCCAACTTGGAGACCCAGTAAGTGTAGGACGCCGAGGGATCGGGGAGGACAGGGGTACGGTCTGCCAGGTACTCCCGCAACATCCGCCGATACTTGTCCCTCCTGCTGATAGCGGGCCCCGCAGTGATGGAAGTTGCACGAGGGGGTGCCATGAACGTGTCCCACACCTTGGAGAGTGTTCCCCTGGTGGCTGTGGGCCTGATTGATGTTGTGGGACTCTGGGAGACCCTCTCCTCTCTGCCGCCAGCGATGGTGGGTGGGAAAATCTTCATCATGTTCTGCACGAGTTCCCTCTGGTATTCCAGCAATCGATTCGTCCTCTCCTCTACCGGAATAAAAGAAGAGACGTTATCTTTATACCGGGGGTCCAGGAGTGCGAAGACCCAGTACAGTTTGTTCTCCACTATCCGGACAACACGTGTGTCCCGGGAAAAGCAGCCCAGCATGAAGTCAGCCATATGTGCCAGACTCTGAATAGGCATGACGTCACTGCCCCCACCAGAAGGATCACTTGCCATTTCCTCCTCTTCCTCTTCCGCCTCCTCTCCGCCCCATCCGCGCTGAACCAATGGGACGCACACAGCCTGACTGCTACCCTCGCCGCCAGCATCCTCCTCCTCTTCCACAGCCACCTCCACGTCGTCCTCCTCCTCCTCATCCTCCCCCTCCTCCTGCAACTGCCACCGAGAAGCAGACAAAAGTGTGGTCTGACTGTGTAGCTCCGTTGCGTCTCCTCCTACCCCCGTCTCCTCTGCGTGCAATGCGTTCTCCCTTATTGCGATGAGTGATTCTTTAAGGACGCATAGGAGCGGGATGGTTACGCTCACTATAGCGTCCTCGCTGCTGACCTTCTTGGTGGACTCCTCAAAGATACGCAGTACATCGCATATGTCTGCCATCCATGGCCACTCGTGGTTGGCAAACTGAGGGAGCTGAGTTGGAGGCATGCGTGGATTCATAATCTGGTACTCCATCAATGCTCTCTGCTGCTCACACACCCTGGCCAACATGGAATAGGTGGAATTCCAGCGAGTCGGCAGGTCTCACAACAGCCGATGTTGAGGCAAATGGAGGCGTTGCTGGAGTTTTTTTAAGCTAGCAGCAGCTACAGTTGACTTCCGAAAGTGAGCGCACAAGCGCCGCACTTTCACCAGTAGCTCTGCCAGGTTGGGGTAAGTCTTTAGAAATTTTTGGACTACCAGATTAAAAACGTGGGCCAGGCATGGTACGTGATTGAGTTCGGCAAGCTCCAGAGCCGCCACCAGGTTACAGCTGTTATCGCACACGACCATGCCTGGTCCTAGCTGCAGCGGCGACAGCCACATCTCCGTCTGCTGCAATATGGCGTCCCTCACCTCTGGGGCGCTGTGCTTCCTGTCGCCCAAGCTGATGAGCTTAAAGAGGCTCTGTCACTAGGTTTTAACCTATGTATTTAAATACATAGGTTAAAACCCCTTGACTTCTACAGTTAAAACATACCTTTATTGCAGAGTACAGCGCAGCGGTTGTGCTGAAAAAAGAACTTTAATCTTTATGTTAATGAGCCTTCGGAGCACCGGGGGGCGGGTTCTTTCTTCCTGAGCACCGCTTCTTCACCGCCCCCCGGGTCCCGAGGCTCTCTCCGATGCCAACGTCCACGCCCCTCTGAAACTTGATTGACAGCGCTAGGCCGTTTGGCCTAGCGCTGAAATCCCGCCGGCGCATGCGCAGAAGCGCTTGCAGTGCCGAACACCGCAAGCGCTTCCATCCTTGTGCGCACGCGCCGTCACTTCGCTGAACCCGGAAGTGACGGCGCGTGCGCACAAGGATGGAAGCGCTTGCGGTGTTCGGCACTGCAAGCGCTTCTGCGCATGCGCCGGCGGGATTTCAGCGCTAGGCCAAACGGCCTAGCGCTGTCAATCAAGTTTCAGAGGGGCGTGGACGTTGGCATCGGAGAGAGCCTCGGGACCCGGGGGGCGGTGAAGAAGCGGTGCTCAGGAAGAAAGAGCCCGCCCCCCGGTGCTCCGAAGGCTCATTAACATAAAGATTAAAGTTCTTTTTTCAGCACAACCGCTGCGCTGTACTCTGCAATAAAGGTATGTTTTAACTGTAGAAGTCAAGGGGTTTTAACCTATGTATTTAAATACATAGGTTAAAACCTAGTGACAGAGCCTCTTTAAGCACCGCCTGCTGACGTCTCCCCGCGCCAGTGCTGCAACGCTTCCAGCTAGCGGCTGAGGGCGATGTTAAGGCAGAGGAGGAGGAGGAGGAAGAGGAGGGGGGTGTATCAGAACCCATGCTGGCAATCTTGGGCGGGGGTGGTACGTAGGCCGTCTCTGTTTGCGACCCCGTCCCCGCTTCCACAACATTCACCCAGTGTGCCGTCAAAGAAATGTATCGTCCCTGGCCGCGAGCGCTTGTCCACGAGTCGGTGGTCAAGTGGACCTTTGCGCTGACTGCGTACCTCAGGGCCCGCCTGATGTTACGCGACACGTGCTGGTGCAGGGCGGGGACGGCACTCCGGGAAAAGTAGTGGCGGCTGGGGACGGAATAGCGAGGTGCGGCAGCCGCCATCAGGTCGCGGAAGGCCTGCGTCTCCACAAGCCTAAACGGCAACATCTCCAGGGCCAGCAGTTTGGAGATGTGGCAGTTTAAGGCTTGGGCTTGGGGTGACTCGAGGCGTACTTCCGCCTGCGGTCGAACGCCTGCGAGATGGACAGTTGTTGGGACGAGGAGTGTGAAGGTGCAGGCGAAGAGACGGGGGAAGGGGAGGCTGAAGGAGAAGGCCCCAAAGTAGCCGAGGCAGAGGCAGATGTGGAGGTGTCCTGGCTGGAGGTCTGGACCGCAGTGGCAGCACACAACAAAGGGGAAGAGGCAGTGGCAGCAGGACCGGGCGCAGGTTGTATTGCGTTTGCTCTCTCCCACTCAGCCCAGTGCTTGACTTCCAAGTGACGCCGCATGCCTGAGGTGGTCAGATTGCTCTTCTCAGAGCCCCTACTCAGTTTTGAGTGGCAGAGTGTGCAAACCGCGCTCAGTTTGTCATCCGCACAAACATTAAAAAATCTCCACACCACAGAAGTACGAGGCCTCGATGGGGGAGCTTCGCGCGACTGCCCGCTGCCGGGAACAGCTTCGGCCCTGCTGGCTGTGGCCTCACTTCTCTGTCTGGACTGTCCTCTTCCTATGGACATCCCTCTGCCTGTGGACATCCCTCTGCCTCTGGACATCCCTCTGCCTCTTGCTGCCTTTTTCGGTGCTGCGCAGACCACCACCTCTCCACTGCTTTCCTCGCTGGACATCACCCCTGGCCAAGTGGGGTCGGTCATTTCGTCATCCACCACCTCCTCTTCCACTTCCTCACTCTGCTCCTCCTGCTGCCCTCTGGACATTCCAACAGCCTCCCTTGATGGCAACTGCGTCTCATCATCATCATCGCTCATGATAACAGATGCTGGCTCAGGGTCCACATCAGCAGGAGATGGCGAAAACTCAAGTGTTTGGGCATCACTACAAACAAATTCCTCTGCTAGCTCCTGGGATTCTTCCGGCACATCTGAAAAAGGACCCGAAAAGAGCTCCTGGGAGGGGTCAATGGTGGGATGACTCTGTTGGCCAGGTGTGGAGGAAGGAGGGTCAGAGTGAGACTGTGTGGATGACTGGCTGGTGGACAACTGTGTGGAAGCGCTATCGGCTATCCATTGCACCACCTGTTCAACCTGCTCAGGCCTCAACAGCGGTGTAACCCGCCCCCTGCTTAACTGTCCCATAAAGGCAGGGATTCTGGATGAGCGGGATCCTGGCTGACCCTCACCAGCACGCATTGTATCCCCACTGGCTTCAACAAGGCCCCCAACAGCATTTCCGCGCCCCCGTCCTCGTCCACGTCCTATTCCGCTAGCCCCCCTCCGCATTTTATTTTTTTTTGGTTACAATATTTTGCCTTCACAGCCGTGAAATTATTTTGCAAGAGAACGCACAATACAGTTGCCAATTATAAGGCCTATATATTTTATATTTCAAGGTACACAGCCGTGTGCTAACTGTTCAGACGGTGGGTATTAACACCAGGTATTTAAATTAGTTTGCAAGAGAACGCACAGTACAGTTGCCAATTATAAGGCCTAAATATTTTATAGTTCAAGGTACACAGCCGTGTACTAACTGTTCAGACGGTGGGTATTAACACCAGGTATTTAAATTATTTTGCAAGAGAACGCACAGTACAGTTGCCAATTATAAGGCCTATATATTTTATAGTTCAAGGTACACAGCCGTGTACTAACTGTTCAGACGGTGGGTATTAACACCAGGTATTTAAATTATTTTGCAAGAGAACGCACAGTACAGTTGCCAATTATAAGGCCTATATATTTTATAGTTCAAGGTACACAGCCGTGTACTAACTGTTCAGACGGTGGGTATTAACACCAGGTATTTAAATTATTTTGCAAGAGAACGCACAGTACAGTTACCAATTATAAGGCCTATATATTTTATAGTTCAAGGTACACAGCCGTGTACTAACTGTTCAGACGGTGGGTATTAACACCAGGTATTTAAATTAGTTTGCAAGAGAACGCACAGTACAGTTGCCAATTATAAGGCCTATATATTTTATAGTTCAAGGTACACAGCCGTGTACTAACTGTTCAGACGGTGGGTATTAACACCAGGTATTTAAATTATTTTGCAAGAGAACGCACAGTACAGTTGCCAATTATAAGGCCTATATATTTTATAGTTCAAGGTACACAGCCGTGTACTAACTGTTCAGACGGTGGGTATTAACACCAGGTATTTAAATTATTTTGCAAGAGAACGCACAGTACAGTTGCCAATTATAAGGCCTATATATTTTATAGTTCAAGGTACACAGCCGTGTACTAACTGTTCAGACGGGGGGTATTAACACGAGGTATTTAAATTAGTTTGTAAGAGAACGCACAGTACAGTTGCCAATTATAAGGCCTATATATTTTAAAGTTCAAGGTACACAGCCGTGTACTAACTGTTCAGACGGTGGGTATTAACACCAGGTATTTAAATTAGTTTGCAAGAGAACGCACAGTACAGTTGCCAATTATAAGGCCTATATATTTTATAGTTCAAGGCACACAGCCGTGTACTAACTGTTCAGACGGTGGGTATTAACAACAGGTATTTAAATTAGTTTGCAAGAGAACGCACAGTACAGTTGCCAATTATAAGGCCTATATATTTTATAGTTCAAGGTACACAGCCGTGTACTAACTGTTCAGACGGTGGGTATTAACACCAGGTATTTAAATTAGTTTGCAAGAGAACGCACAGTACAGTTGCCAATTATAAGGCCTATATATTTTATAGTTCAAGGTACACAGCCGTGTACTAACTGTTCAGACGGTGGGTATTAACACCAGGTATTTAAATTAGTTTGCAAGAGAACGCACAGTACAGTTGCCAATTATAAGGCCTAAATATTTTATAGTTCAAGGTACACAGCCGTGTACTAACTGTTCAGACGGTGGGTATTAACACCAGGTATTTAAATTATTTTGCAAGAGAACGCACAGTACAGTTGCCAATTATAAGGCCTATATATTTTATAGTTCAAGGTACACAGCCGTGTACTAACTGTTCAGACGGTGGGTATTAACACCAGGTATTTAAATTATTTTGCAAGAGAACGCACAGTACAGTTGCCAATTATAAGGCCTATATATTTTATAGTTCAAGGTACACAGCCGTGTACTAACTGTTCAGACGGTGGGTATTAACACCAGGTATTTAAATTATTTTGCAAGAGAACGCACAGTACAGTTGCCAATTATAAGGCCTATATATTTTATAGTTCAAGGTACACAGCCGTGTACTAACTGTTCAGACGGTGGGTATTAACACCAGGTATTTAAATTATTTTGCAAGAGAACGCACAGTACAGTTGCCAATTATAAGGCCTATATATTTTATAGTTCACGGTACACAGCCGTGTACTAACTGTTCAGACGGTGGGTATTAACACCAGGTATTTAAATTAGTTTGCAAGAGAACGCACAGTACAGTTGCCAATTATAAGGCCTATATATTTTATAGTTCAAGGTACACAGCCGTGTACTAACTGTTCAGACGGTGGGTATTAACACCAGGTATTTAAATTATTTTGCAAGAGAACGCACAGTACAGTTGCCAATTATAAGGCCTATATATTTTATAGTTCAAGGTACACAGCCGTGTACTAACTGTTCAGACGGTGGGTATTAACACCAGGTATTTAAATTATTTTGCAAGAGAACGCACAGTACAGTTGCCAATTATAAGGCCTATATATTTTATAGTTCAAGGTACACAGCCGTGTACTAACTGTTCAGACGGTGGGTATTAACACCAGGTATTTAAATTATTTTGCAAGAGAACGCACAGTACAGTTGCCAATTATAAGGCCTATATATTTTATAGTTCAAGGTACACAGCCGTGTACTAACTGTTCAGACGGTGGGTATTAACACCAGGTATTTAAATTATTTTGCAAGAGAACGCACAGTACAGTTGCCAATTATAAGGCCTATATATTTTATAGTTCAAGGTACACAGCCGTGTACTAACTGTTCAGACGGTGGGTATTAACACCAGGTATTTAAATTATTTTGCAAGAGAACGCACAGTACAGTTGCCAATTATAAGGCCTATATATTTTATAGTTCAAGGTACACAGCCGTGTACTAACTGTTCAGACGGTGGGTATTAACACCAGGTATTTAAATTAGTTTGCAAGAGAACGCACAGTACAGTTGCCAATTATAAGGCCTATATATTTTAAAGTTCAAGGTACACAGCCGTGTACTAACTGTTCAGACGGTGGGTATTAACACCAGGTATTTAAATTATTTTGCAAGAGAACGCACAGTACAGTTGCCAATTATAAGGCCTATATATTTTATAGTTCAAGGTACACAGCCGTGTACTAACTGTTCAGACGGTGTGTATTAACACCAGGTATTTAAATTAGTTTGCAAGAGAACGCACAGTACAGTTGCCAATTATAAGGCCTATATATTTTATAGTTCAAGGTACACAGCCGTGTACTAACTGTTCAGACGGTGGGTATTAACACCAGGTATTTAAATTAGTTTGCAAGAGAACGCACAGTACAGTTGCCAATTATAAGGCCTATATATTTTATAGTTCAAGGTACACAGCAGTAGTGCCAAATATAGTTTGGTATGTAGCAGAGCACCTAATACACCACTAATGCCTCTCTCTGTCCCTACTCCAGCAGCTGTCCCTGAATACAGCAGCCGTTCTCTGTAAAGTCTATATTGTAGTAAAGCTATCACTGTACTGCACTATAGTAGCCCTGATAAGGGCTTTTAATCACGCTCCTGCCTGTCCAACAGCTAAAACCTGTCTCTCCCTTCTCCAGCCTCTGTCCCTGACTAAGTTCACGCAGCATATGCGTACGAGCAGGAAGAGCTGAGTTTTTAATATTCGAGGTCACATGGTTTTTCCAGCCAATCCATGTAGACGCCGTTTTCGCGCTGCTAGCGTGCTCAGCGTGCCTGTCATACCCCCCTGCATGGTGATTGGTGGAAAAAGAGCGCCAGGGAAGGTGGGAGGGGAAACGAATTCTAAGTGCGCCATCGCCGTTATACTCGAACGAAATCGAGTACGCCGAATAGCGTAGTATTCGATCGAATACCAGCTCAAACGAACACTACTCACTCATCTCTAACTATGAACATCTCATTGACATCTTAAAACCTAACTCTACTTAATGAATGAGTTTTTACCAATAGTACAAGATCTCCAGTCCCACACATAATGTACGCAAAGGGTGCAACAACAAGGCGTGGTTGTGAGCTGTTCGGGTTGTGACCAGTTGAGTATAGCATGACCAATTAGGCCACAGCTGTGTTTTATTTAACTAGTATGTATAGCAGGTCTTTATTGTTAATGACCGTGAAACCATCAACAATAAAGACAGGCTATACAGTGCGGTCTTTATTAGTAAAATGAACGGCAGCAGTGTCCTAATTGGCAGCGCAGGTTCTCAACCACAGCCAGCTGCGATGGGTCACGACTGCACTGTGTTGTCATACCCATAGATTCCTTTTCTTCCCCTGATTTCCCAATTCCACAACCATATACTTAATTTTGCTAACCTCTACAGTATGTACCTGGTCAGATATCTGTGGTTTACAAAATAATGAAGTGGGAAAGGAGTATGGCGCTGTATGCCAAAACTTGACCAAAATTTTATGGCAAATTTTTTTGTACAAAGTAAGCTAACCAATAGATTATATAACGTCATCCAGCATTAGCCACTGTGATACATCTGGAGCATATTTAAACTGTCTAGTCTAGGTTTACACCTACTAGATGGTATTAGTAAATAATCTCCTGCAATCCCCACCCATCTGGTGATGACTGGCAGTTTTCTCCTAGCGAGAAAGGGAGAAAACCAGGTAGAAGCTTGTCAGTCATCAGCAGGTGGGCAGGGAGAGCAGGAATTCATGAATAACCATGACTCTTCTCAGGTGGCCGTGACTCTTTTCCAGGCCTAGTCTGAATGATTGTGATGTTGGTTCTCGGCAACCACTTCCTTTTACCTTGTAAATGACAGACCACTGAAATCAACTCACCTGTCTCTACTTTATTCTGCCGTTAGTACGGGCAGCAAAAAGGCAATGACTGGTTCCCTTTAATGATTATCAGTTATATTGAGTGATGCAAGCTTCTGTCTGTCTCTGTACAGTATTAAAATGTATGGGCTTCGATGACTCGAAGTTAGTTATTCGCAAAGTAACATGTGACTTTGTTGATTAATTAAAAATTAAAAAAATAAAACAGAAAACCACTTTAAAACTTGGAACCGAACTTGGCTTCGGTTCTGACTAGTACCTCGGTTTGGTTTCAAGTTTTAAAGTAGTTTTCCACTTTAAAAATCAATTACCAAAGTTATTCAATGAAGTCATGCAACTTTGGCTCAATAGAGCCCATACATTTTAATACTGTATGGAGACGAATCTCCGTACAGTATTATTCCGAAGTTTTGAATGAAGTGATTTCAGATGTAACATCCAAAGCTCGCTTCACTCATCATTACTCAGCAGCCAGCCAGCAGTGACATCAGCAGCCAACCAGCCCTGTGATGTCACAGCCCTATAAATACAGTCAGCCATTTTGGATTCTGTCAATCTACAGTAAACTTAGTGCAGGGAGAGACGTTTGCAGGTGCTAGGGCAAGTGTTCCAAAACCTCCTCAAAAGTACAAATTGCTGAATAGAAGTGTAGGGAAAGGATAGGAAGTGAAGTATTGCAATGTCATTGCTGCTTATGTCAGGTTTGCCTCTAATTCTGGTTACTGGGGTTTTGTTAACCCTTGTGTACTGTAGTTATATTTAGTACAGCACTTTTTTGCTGTTTTAGTGCTGGGGCTTATTAGCTGTGGTGAATTGGGAAAATTGCAGCCCTTTGTAGCGTGTTTTATTGTTAAAAAAAAGTTTTAGTAGGCGTACAGCGCCAAAGTTCTATATAGTAAAGTGTTCTAGCAGCTATTAGTGTTAAAAAAAAAATTATTATTCGCTCGGTGCTGAAGTGGGACTATTACAGCCCGTTGTAGCATGTATTATTCTAAAAAAAAGATTCATTTGACCTACAGCGCCAAAGTTCAATATTTTAAAAGCTACTGGCATTTATTACTGTTGCCCAAAAAAAATATTATTTGCTCAGTGCTGAAGTGGGGCAATTACAGCCCGTTGTAGCGTGTATAATTCTAAAAAAAAAAGAGATTTAGTAGGCATACAGCACCAAAGTTCTATATAGTAAAGTGTTCTAGCAGCTATTAGTGTTGAAAAAAAACATATATGATTGGTGCTGAAGTGGGAGAATTACAGTCTGTTGTAGAGTGTATTATTCAAAAAAAAAAAATGTTTTAGTAGGCATACAGCACCAAAGTTCTAAATAGTAAAGTGTTTTAGTAGCCATTATTTTTTATTTATTTATTTGATCAAACAGCATGTCAGACAGAGAAGTGACAGACTCTGCACAGGTGAGTGGCAGAGGCCTAAATGTTTCTGGTGCAGGCACAGGTCGCAGCAGTGTAAGGGGGCGTGGCAGCAGGGGTGAATTTGAGAGGCCTGAGTTCCCGGTGTTATCTACATGGTAACATGGTAGCAGCAGCAGTATGACATCAGCACCCTACCACCCGTCATTGAAGGTCCGCCGGACAAACGGGCAGCCAAACTGGATTTGTGGCTGCAATTGGCCGAGTTTTCTCTGGAAAAGCTGTCCTGCCCGGCCAGTAGTCTGGTTATTGGGGTTTTGTTAACCCTTGTGCGCTGTAGTTAGATTTAGTACAGCACTTTTTTGCTGTTTTAGTGTTGGGGCTCATTAGCTGTGGTGAAGTGGGAAAATGGCAGCCCTTTGTAGCGTGTCTTAGTGTCTATGAAAAGTTTTAGTTGGTGTACAGCGCCAAAGTTCGATATAGTAAAGTTTTCTAGCAGCTATTAGTGTTGAAAAAAACGTATTATACGCTTGGTGCTGAAGTGGGACAATTACAGCCCGTTGTAGTGTGTATAATTCTCAAAAAAAAGAGTTTTAGTAGGCGTACAGAGCCAAAGTTCTATATAGTAAAGTGTTCTAGCAGCTATTAGTGTTGCCAAAAAAACATATTTTTTGCTTGGTGCTGAAGTGTATTGTTGCGTGTATTATTCTAAAAAAAAACTGTTTTAGTAGGCGTACAGCGCCAAAGTTCTACATAGTAAAGTGTTCTAGCAGCTATTAGTGTTGTCAAAAAAACATATTCTTCGCTCGGTGCTGTAGTGGGACAATTATAGCTCTTTGTAGCATGTTTTAATTTCCTTTTTATTTATTTATTTGGTCAAACAGCATATCAGGCAGAGAAGTCACAGGCCCTGCACAGGGGAGTGGCAGAGGCGTAAATGTTTCTGGCGCAGGCACAGGTCGCAGCAGAGTAAGAGGGCGTGGCAGCAGGGGTCACATTGAGAGGATAGAGCTCCCGTGTCATCTAACGGTCGGGTCTTGACCAGCAACCCAGCGGTTCTTGAATAGTTGACTCAGTCTTTGACTTTGTCCCAAATTACTTCAGAGACCTCCAGTCAAGAATAGGTGGGTTCGTCAGACACAACCTTTAGTTGGCATGACCGGGGAGAAGGCCCTGTGCGCTCGCTCACCTGTCCTCAAACTGCCTCTGTCCTTTTCTGTTCCCTCAGCCAGAGAAGTAATGTATGCTGTGGGCTCAGCTCCAGTTTACAGCGAGGACGAGCTACTGGAGGAGGGTCAGCAGCTACTGAAGGACAGTCAGCAGCTACTGGGCAGCCAAGATGTGGAGGAGACATCCACAGCTTCCTCAGTTAGGCAGGCAAGTAGTGATGAGGAGAGTTGCGTGGGAGCTAGGGTTGACGTGGTCATGCTACTGACCCACAGACAGTCGAGGAGGACATCAGAGATGTGCAGACACTACTTGATGATGATGAAGCCGATCGCACTTGGGAGCCGGGTGAATTAGGGCCTTCATCATCATCAGGAGAAGAGGGTGGCAGCTTGCCCGTGAGGCAACGACGGAGCCAGCAGGTCGCTAGTGTGGCCGGGAGTCAGCAGGGTGGCAGCAGTGGGAGGTCGGGAGCCAAACGTAACCGAGGTAGACCACCCGCTTTGCAAGAGCCTACCGGGCCGAAAAGTAGTGGTGCAGCGGTTCAAGGAGGCAGTGGCAGTAGCAGCCAGTCAGTGAAGAGTGTTGGGGGTAAATTCACGTACTCGGCGGTGTGGCAGTTTTTCGTTAAGCCGCTGGGGTAGGTCAACCTAGCTATTTGTAGAATCTGTGGGCAAATGGTGAAGCGTGGCCAGGGTGCCAATGTTGGCACCACGTCCCTGCGTCAACATATGCAGCATCACCATAAAGTGGCCTGGGAGAACCGTGGCTCCAGTGCATTGGTCCAGCCAGCAGCAGCAGCAGCCACAGCATCCGCAGCATCAACCAGTGGCGCCCAACAGATTTCAGGCATTCAAGGCTCCACCACCTCAGCCGAAGGGAGCTGTCTGTCCTTTCCCATCATCTGATGCTCCTGCTCCTCCTCCTCCGACTACTCCTACTCCTCGTTAGTCATTCCGTCAGCAATTGATCAGCGATGCGTGTACACATCCAACGACGCAGAAGCTGAACGTGCTCCTGGCCAAGTTGCTGGTGCTGCAGTCCCTCCCTTTCCAAATGGTGGACTCTGAACCTTTCAGAGAACTGATGGCTTGTGCCGAGCCGAGGTGGAGAGTTCCAAGCTGTCATTTCTTTGCCAAACAGGCAGTACCAGCCCTGCACAAATATTTAGAACAGAAGGTGGGCCAGACCATGAGCCTGTCAGTGTCTGCCAAAGTTCACGGCAGCGCCGACGCGTGGAGCTCTAATTACGGTCAGGGACAGTATATGTCCTTTACGGCCCACTGGGTAAATGAGGTTCCTGCACAGCCACACCCGCAACTTGGCCAGGCCATGCCGCTTCCGCCTCCACGTTCTCATTCCGTCGCTCCTGCGACAATGTCTGCCTCCTCACCCTCCACCGTATCCTCAGCCTCCACTACAGGGACAATTCACAGTGCCCCACTAGCATACCACATGTGCAGGGCACAGCGGTGTCACGTGGTTCTACACCTCGTTTGCCTGGACGAAAGAAGTCACACAGGGGAGGAACTACACTGCATCATTCATCAAGAAATTCAATCCTGGCTTTCCCCACGACAACTCAAAATCGGAACAATGGTAACCGACAACTGGAAGAACATGGTGTCTGTGCTGCATCAAGGAGGGCTGTGCCATGCGCCCTGCATGGTGCACGTGTTCAATCTGGTTGTTAAGCGGTTCCTAAAGTCTTCTACCCATCTGCAAGACATCCTAAAAATGGCCCGGAAACTTTGCATGCACTTCAGCCACTCCTACACCGCCAAGCACACCCACCTTGAGCTACAGTGGCAGAATGGCGTCCCCCAACATAGGCTGATATGTGACGTTTCCATCCATTGGAATTCCACCCTCCATATGTTGGACCGACTGTACGAACAGAAAAAGGCCATAAACGATTTCTTGATGATCCAAGCCGACACAGGTACTCCCTTATGTAACTTTGATGTCAGCCAGTGGCAGCTCATGCGTGACACCTGCCGTTTGCTCGTGCCCTTTGAGGAGGCCACTTTATTTGTCAGTCGCCAGGACTACGGGATGAACAACATCATTCCACTCATTCATATCCTGGAAAAGATGCTGTTAAATCTGGCTGGTCAGTAGTGTTGAGCGAACATGTTTGGCCGAATATGGTATTTGGCCGAACATGGCGGCGCTCGTGACCACACGGTGTTCGGCCGAAAACCGCGTGTGCTCAAGCGCCATGCTCGAGTCCCCTCCTTGCACGCTAATTAGCCAATTAGCGTGCAGGGAGGTACTGGCATTCACTGTAATTCCGTAGCCATCTTGGCTACTGGCATTACAGTGATTGGCTGGCTGGGAACGCGTCATCGGGTGATATATAGGGATAGTATTTCTTTTGAACAGACCCAAAAGTCCTTTTAAGGGCTATTATGTCTTGCTGCAATATATATAAATATATATATTTTTTTTAAGGGGTTAAAAATTGCGCAAGCTGGCCTGACATTAATGCTACCTGTGCAGCTGGTGCATGGTGTATTACTCTCTGTATACTATATACCTGACATCCGCTGCTATTTTTTCTGCCGTTAATTAAGGCCGCAGAACCTCTTTTGCGTCTGCTGTAT
>ONZH01000155.1:0-48101 GCA_900303285.1 Rhinella marina | reverse complement strand
CTACAGGCCCTCTCTCCAAACACAATTTTTCCGGAGGTCCACCTATAGGCCCTCTCTCCAAACAATTGACGTCTTTTTCCTATCTTTCTCTCTCTCCAAACTATTTTTCCGGATAGCTGCCATATACGGTATTAAACTGAGAAGAATACAGAGAACACATGCTACACTTGATCAAGTTCATAATTTACGACTGTACCGGTTGATGCAACAGTTTTCAAAAATCCATTCTGGCTATTGTCACCACCACACACGCTAGCCCAGGGGGCACTCCTCTGGCTCTTCCAGCGAAACCTCCTTCCCCCCAGCCTGCCCCCCACCTACAGGCCCTCTCTCCAAACAATTGACGTCTTTTTCCTATCTTTCTCTCTCTCCAAACTATTTTTCCGGATAGCTGCCATATACGGTATTAAACTGAGAAGAATACAGAGAACACATGCTACACTTGATCAAGTTCATAATTTACGACTGTACCGGTTGATGAAACAGTTTTCAAAAATCCATTCTGGCTGTTGTCACCACCACACACGCTAGCCCAGGGGGCACTCCTCTGGCTCTTCCAGCGAAACCTCCTTCCCCCCAGCCTGCCCCCAACCTACAGGCCCTCTCTCCAAACAATTGACGTCTTTTTCCTATCTTTCTCTCTCTCCAAACTATTTTTCCGGATAGCTGCCATATACGGTATTAAACTGAGAAGAATACAGAGAACACATGCTACACTTGATCAAGTTCATAATTTACGACTGTACCGGTTGATGCAACAGTTTTCAAAAATCCATTCTGGCTGTTGTCACCACCACACACGCTAGCCCAGGGGGCACTCCTCTGGCTCTTCCAGCGAAACCTCCTTCCCCCCAGCCTGCCCCCCCCCCCACCTACAGGCCCACTCTACAAACAATTTAGCCGGATAGGGGACGTATCAGAAGTTGTACTCATGTTTGTTTTTGTTCTTCTTTTATCTGCCTCCTGACCTGTGATAGGCAGAGCATGGACACGTCCCCTTAGCTGCAGTGGGAAAAACACTCCCCTGGCCAGAGCAAGCTCTTTTTCCGTTTTCCGTGTTCGAAAAATCCATTAAATATAGGGTCTCAAGATAGGGGACGTATACGGTATTAAACTGAGAAGAATCCATACCATACGGGTTAAAGCAACAGTTTTTCCAAATCCAATCCGGCTGTTGTCACCACCACACACGCTAGCCCAGGGGGCACTCCTCTGGCTCTTCCAGCGAAACCTCCTTGCCCCAGCCTGCCCCCCCCCCCACCTACAGGCCCACTCTACAAACAATTTAGCCGGATAGGGGACGTATCAGAAGTTGCACTCATGTTTGTTTTTGTTCTTCTTTTATCTGCCTCCTGACCTGTGATAGGCAGAGCATGGACACGTCCCCTTAGCTGCAGCGTTTTCCGTGTTTGAAAAATCCATTAAATATAGGGTCCCAAGATAGGGGACGTATACGGTATTAAACTGAGAAGAATCGATACCATACGGGTTAAAGCAACAGTTTTCCCAAATCCAGTCCGGCTGTTGTCACCACCACACACGCTAGCCCAGGGGGCACTCCTCTGGCTCTTCCAGCAAAACCTCCTTCCCCCCCACCTACAGGCCCTCTCTCCAAACAATTTTCCCGGGTAGGGGGACGTATTAGATATTGTACTGATTTTGAATTGCCTCCTGCAATAGATGGGAATCGAACCCGGATCAACTGCTTGGGAAGTAGCTATGCTCACCACTATACCACCAGCAGGCACAGCAACTGATAAGAACAGATACTAAACTTGATTTCAGCTGCAGTGCCAGCATGAGCAGTGGTGTCACCTGCAGACGGTGATGGACCTTCGTTGCACCTAGTTGGGTGCTTCCCTAACATGTGATGGGTATTTGCCTCGCCTTTCTTGGTCTGGGTGAGCACAATTGCCATGAGGGTAACCACCAGGCTGTTGCCTGAGAATTTGGGGTAATGGTGGGATTAGGCAGCCTCAGAGGCATCCATGCATGCTGCCCCTGCTGTTTCCTGTCCATTTCCGTGGTGTTTCCATCATTTTCTGAGGTTTCCAGGTTTTCACCCAGCCTTCCCTAGGCAGAGCCTTGGTCCCCCGCAAAAATTCTCAAGTCTCCCATTGACTTCAATGGGGTTCGTTATTCGAAACGAGCACCCGAGCATCGGGAAAAGTTCGACTCGAATAACGAGCACCCGAGCATTTTAGTGCTCGCTCATCTCTAGTTTTTATATATTTTTCAACTTTTTTAAAAAGTTTTTTTAAAGTGCTCTGGCTTGGTGGCAAGCTCCTCTTCTGGTGCAGAAACTGCGATGCTGGAGTCAGCAGTGATAGCTTCTGGCTGCTGCTCCACTACACATCTTTGGTGCTGTCATTGGAATGGTCTATGTCAGTTGTTCTGGGCAGTAGTACAGAACGGCTCCTCTGACTTTCATGGAAAATAAGTCAGAAGTATATGGTGCACTGCAGTGGCGTTGCTCGGTTAATACAGTCGAGGCCTGGACCCCTGACGTTTTGCCCCAGGCCCCGAATATCCTGCTTGCCTGCTAGATACAACTGTATTGCCGTCCTCAGGACGGCAATACAATTGAATCTAATGCACTGGGAGAGCTGAAGGACCTGTGATGACATCACAGGTCATGTGACCAATAAAACAGGCAGTGGTTGAGAAGGACCTGAGATGATGCCACCATCATGTGACCAGTGCAGGAGCAGACAGCAGTGACGAGTAGTAGTCCTGGGGAAAGAAGCTGTGGTGATGTCTGCTATATGAGGAGAAGTAAGTGAAGGGAGTGGAACGCTGGGAATTGTGGTTATTTAACTGGGACTGTATGTTAGGGCTGAAGGGAGGGATGTTATTTATCAGGAACTGTGTGTTGAAGGTGGCTGGGGAGGGGGTCATGTTATAGAAACATAGAAACATAGAAGAAAAAGACCATCTGGTCCATCTAGTCTGCCCTTTTATTATTCCTTTATTGTTATCTTAGGATAGATACATGTTTATCCCAGGCATGTTTAAATTCAGTTACTGTGGATTTATCAACCACCTCTGCTGGAAGTTTGTTCCAAGCTTCTACTACTCCTTCAGTGAAATAATATTTTCTAATGTTGTTCTTGATTTTTCCCCCAACTAACCTCAAATTGTGCCCCCTTGTTCTTGTATTCAGTTTCTTATTAATAACTAGAGATGAGCGAGCATGCTCTTCCGAGCTTGGTGCTCGTTCGAGTATTACGGTACTTGTAAGTGCTCGCTGCTCGGACGAGTATCTCGCCATGCTTGAGGAAATGGCATCTCCCGCATTTTGAATTTTTGGCGCTTATAAACTCAGCCAATCACAAGCCAGGAGACTCTGCGGTACACCCAGCATCACGTGGGGCCCTTACATGTCGATAGCAGGGGTTGGCTGGCCTGATCAGGTGACCCTGGAATATACTAGTGACTGCCCGCGGTGCTCGGCTCAGATGCTGTCTGGATGTCGTTAGGGACAGAGCTGCTGCGTTTCAGGGAGAGTGTTAGGGCCTGGATTTAGTTCTCTGTTAGGCAGGAGTGATCTCAAAAGAACCCAACAGCCCTTCTAAGGGCAACAAGACATTTTTTTTGTCTCCTGGCTGGCCTGGCTGGCACTAGTAGTTCAGCTATCGCCAGATATAACCCTTTTTTTATTGTTTTATCTCAGTGATACAAATCCATTTCATACAGCAGTGTGGAACCATTCTGTGTGTCACAGTTCAGCTGTCCACTCACCACAAACCACAATCCGTATTTTCTGTTCAGGTGACCCATACTGTACATCACGTAATCAAATACGGTCTTTGGCTTTCACTGATACAGCTACATTTGAAAAATCTCTGTGTGACATTTGTCTGGGTTGCAGTCAAAATAGCCACAGTCAGCACTCACCACAAACCACACTCCGTATTTTCTGTCCAGGTGACACATTCTGTACGTCACGTAATTAAAAAAAGGTCTTTTGGTCTCACTGATACAGCTACATTACAAAAATCTCTGTGCTACATTTGTCTGGGTTGCAGTCAAAATAGCCACAGTCAGCAGGGGCTGAGTTTGCTCTCTGTTTCTGCATGTCACGTAAAAAAAAAAAAATTAAAAAAAAGTTTTTTTGTTGTTTTATCTCAGTGATACAAATCCATTTCATACAGCTGTGTGGAACCATTCTGTGTGTCACAGTTCAGCTGTCCACTCACCACAAACCACAATCCGTATTTTCTGTCCAGGTGACACATTCTGTACGTCACTTAATTAAAAAAGGTCTTTTGCTCTCACTGATACAGCTACATTACAACAATCTCTGTGCGACATTTGTCTGGGATGCACTTAAGCAGACCAAGTCTGCCTAATCTAATAGTTTCAGTGTAATTGCTCCATACTGCACGGTACGTAATAACATACGTAATTTAGCTATAACTTATCCACCTATATACAAAGCACAATCCGTATTTTCTGTCCAGGTGACACATTCTGTACGTCACGTAATTAAAAAAGGTCTTTTGCTCTCACTGATACAGCTACATTACAAAAATCTCTTTGCGACATTTGTCTGGGTTGCAATTAAGCAGACCAAGTCTGCCTAATCTAATAGTTTCAGAATAATTGCTCCATACTGCACGGTACGTAATAACATACGTAATTTAGCTCTAACTTATCCACCTATATACAAAACACAATACGTATTTTCTCTCCAGGTGACACATTCTGTACGTCACTTAATTAAAAAAGGTCTTTTGCTCTCACTGATACAGCTACATTACAAAAATCTCTGTGCGACATTTGTCTGGGTTGCAGTCAAAATAGCCACAGTCAGCAGGGGCTGAGTTTGCTCTCTGATAGTTTCTGCACGTCACGTTAAAAAAAAAAATATATAAAAAAAATATTAAAAAAAAGTTTTTTTGTTGTTTTATCTCAGTGATACAAATCCATTTCATACAGCTGTGTAGAACCATTCTGTGTGCCACAGTTCAGCTGTCCAGTCACCACAATCCGTATTTTCTGTCCAGGTGACCCATTCTGTACGTCACGTCAGTAAAAAAGGTCTTTTGTTCTCAGTTATACAGCTACATTACAAAAATCTCTGTGCGACATTTGTCTGGGTTGCACTTAAGCAGACCAAGTCTGCCTAATCTAATAGTTTCAGTGTAATTGCTCCATACTACACGGTATGTAATAACATACGTAATTTAGCTTTAACTTATCCACCTATATACAAAGCACAATCCGTATTTTCTGTCCAGGTGACACATTCTGTACGTCACATAATTAAAAAAGGTCTTTTGCTCTCACTGATACAGCTACATTACAAAAATCTCTGCGACATTTGTCTGGGTTGCACTTAAGCAGACCAAGTCTGCCTAATCTAATAGTTTCAGTGTAATTGCTCCATACTGCACGGTGCGTAGTAACATACGTAATTTTGCTCTAACTTATCCACCTATATATTTTCTTGTTCAGATTGAA
Organism: Rhinella marina; assembly: GCA_900303285.1. NCBI lineage: Eukaryota > Metazoa > Chordata > Amphibia > Anura > Bufonidae > Rhinella > Rhinella marina. The sequence goes on along the minus strand of ONZH01000155.1, from coordinate 42,635 downwards.
CAGGTTTGTGGGTTTCAGTACAGCAGGCCCATTTATTTATTTATTTTTATATAATACACTTATATACAGAAAATGTTGAACCCCAGGGCTAAGGGTCGAGGACGAGGGCGTGGGCATGGGCATTCAATTACTGCAGGGGGCAGAGGCCGTGGTCCTGGGCAGGGTGAGACAGTACCTGCTGATGAGGGAGCAGGGGAACGCCGCAGAGCTACACTCCCTAGCTTCATGTCTCAACTTACAGGGACACGTGGTATAGGACTGTTGAAACCACAACAGTGCGAACAGCTGATGTCGTGGATTGCGGACAATGCTTCAAGTAATTTGTCCACCAGTCAGTCTTCCACGCAGTCCACCCACGTTACCCAAGGGAGCACTCCTCTGGCTCCTCCACCTCAACCTCCTTCCCCCCAGTCTGCCCCCTCCCAGGAAAATTTGGAATGCGATCCGGCATACTCTGAGGAACTGTTTTCTGGACCCTTCCCAGAGTCACAAACCACTTCTCAGGTTGCTGCTGACCTCTTTCCCGATGCCCAAGTTTTCCAACTGTCGCAGTCTGTGGGTGATGATCATGACATTGTTGACTTAGTGGAAGAAGTGTGTAAAGAGGTGTCGGACGATGAGGAGACACGGTTGTCAGACAGTGGTGAAGTTGTTGTCAGGGCAAGAAGTCCGAGGGGGGAGCAGACTGAAGAATCGGAGGATGACGAGGTGACTGACCCAAGCTGGGTTGATAAGCCGAGTGAAGACAGTGCTTCTGAGGCGGAGGCGAGTTCTGCACCAGAACAGGTTGGAAGAGGCAGTGGTGTGGCCAGAGGGAGAAGCAGGGCCAGAGCTGGTGCATCAGCAGCAACTGTTTCACGTAGTAAAGTTCCCGTGGCGAGGCCTAGATGTTCGCAAGTCTGGAGGTTCTTTAAAGAAAGTGAGGATGACCGACGGACTGTGGTGTGCAACCTGTGCCACACTAGGATCAGCAGGGGTGCCACCACTACTAGCCTAACCACCACCAGCATGCACAGGCATATGAGTGCTAAACACCCCACTCAATGGAACCAAGGCCGTTCACCTCCTGCGGGTCACACCACTGCTCCTTCCACTGTGTCACTCGCTGCCTCTGCTAGTCAACCCCCTGCCCAGGACCCCGGCACGAGCGCCTCCAGCCGGAAAACCACACCTTGGCCTCCACGATCCTCCACAGCGTTCACCAATGTGTCCTAGCGCAGTGTTCAGCTGTCTTTACAGCAGACGCTGGAGCGCAAGAGGAAATACATTTCCACCCGCCCACATGCCCAAGCCCTCAACGTCCACATCTCCAAATTGCTGAGCCTGGAGATGCTGCCCTATAGGCTGGTAGAAACCAAGTCCTTTCGCAATCTCATGGCGGTGGCTGCCCCTCGGTATTTGGTCCCCAGCCGCCACTATTTTTCCCGATGTGCCGTCCCATCCCTACACCAGCACGTGTCACAGAACATCATCCGTGCCCTGACCAATGCTGTTTCTGAGAAGGTCCACCTAACCATGGACACGTGGACAAGTGCTGCCGGGCAGGGACACTATATCTCACTGACGGCACATTGGGTTAACTTGGTGGAGGCTGGGACCGAGTCTGACCCTGGGGCCGCTCATGTACTGCCCACACCGAGGATTGCGGGGCCTACCTCGGTCACGGTCTCTCAGACGTACTATGCCTCCTCCTCCGACCCCTTTTCCTCCTCCACCTCCTCCTCTGAATTACCATCCGTGGGCACGGCGCCTTCAGTCAGTTACTCTAGGCGCAGCAGCAGTGCCGTGGGTAAGCGCCAGCAGGCGGTGCTCAAACTGCTGAGCTTAGGTGACAAAAGGCACACTGCCCAAGAGCTGTTACAGGGCATCACGGCGCAAACCGATCTGTGGCTGACACCGCTGAACCTCAAGCCAGGCATGGTTGTGTGTGAAAACGGGCGTAACCTGGTGGCGGCTCTGCAACTCGGCAGACTGACACATGTGCCATGCCTGGCCCACGTGTTCAATCTAATAGTTCAGCGGTTCCTCAAGACATACCCCAATCTGTCTGATTTGCTCACCAAGGTGCGCCGCATCTGTGCGCATTTCCGCAAGTCGACCACAGATGCTGCCACTCTCAGGGCAGTGCAGCGCCGCCTACAACTGCCCGCTCACCGACTGTTGTGCGACGTGCCCACTAGATGGAATTCGACATTAAACATGTTATCCAGAGTTTAGCAGCAGCGCAGAGCGATTGTAGACTGCCAGATGTCAACTTCCACCAGAACTGGTAGTCAGGTCACTCAGATTCCTCAAGTCTACAATGAGGAGTGGACGTGGATGTCTGATATCTGCCAGGTGTTGAGCAACTTTGAGGAGTCAACACAGATGGTCAGCGGCGATGCCGCCATTATCAGCCTCACCATCCTGCTGCTTTGCCCGTTGAAAAACTCACTGCTCAGCATGAAGTCGGATGCTTTGCGCTTGTCACAAGAGACGGTGGAGGAAGATACGTCGCTTGATAGCCAGAGCACCCTCCGGTCTGTTTCTCAGCGCGTATCGGAGGAGGGGGATGAGGATGAGGAGGAAGAGGAGGAGAATGTCGGCGAGACAGAAGAGGGTACCAGTGCTCAGTCCTTAACTCTTGAGCGTGTATGGGCTGAAGAGGAGGACTTGGAGGAGGAGGAGGAAATGGAGATTCAGGCCAGTGAGGAGAGGGAATTCTTGCGTGTTGGGACTCTGGCGCACATGGCAGACTTCATGTTAGGCTGCCTATCCCGTGACCCTCGCGTTAGAAGCATTTTTTCAAACACCGATTACTGGGTGTTCACTCTCCTGGACCCACGGTACAAGCAGAACCTTTCCACTCTCATCCCTGTAGAGGAAAGGAGTATGAGAGTGAATCAATATCAACAGGCCCTGGTGCACAAGCTGAAACAATCCTTCCCATCTGACGCCGCTAGCGGCAGAGGGCATGGTTCTGTGGGCCAAGTAGCGGGGGAGAGGAGGCGAGCAGGCAGCTTGTCCAGCACTGGCAGGGGAACGCTCTCCAAGGCCTTTGCCAGTTTTATGTCACCCCAGACACTGTCACCTGTCCCCAGTCTAGGCAGAGTAGGGGTGAGCTTTACAGAAAGATGGTGAGGGAGTACCTAGGTGACCATACCAACGTCCGGACCAATCACTCTGCTCCATACAACTACTGGGTTTCAAAGCTGGACACGTGGCCTGAACTGGCGCTGTACGCCTTGGAGGTGCTGGCCTGCCCTGCTGCTAGCGTGTTGTCAGAGCGGGTATTCAGTGCAGCTGGTGGCGTCATCACCGATAAGCGTACACGCCTGTCAACTGACAGCGCTGACAGGCTGACGCTTATTAAAATGAACAAAGCCTGGATTTCACCGGAATTCAAATCTCCTCCGGGGGAAAGCAGCTAAAGATTAACATTACTTATGTATCCGATTCCTCTTCTCTACTGCTCCTACTCCTCCTCCTCCTTGTCGTCTTGTTGCCTAACGCTGACCCAAAAAACACCATTTTTTAGAGGTCCAACTAGCACTCTTTTACCACAATTTTTCCGGAGGTCCACCTACAGGCCCTCTCTGTAAACAATTTTTCCGGAGGACCACCTACAGGCCCCCTCTCCAAACAATTTTTCCGGAGGTCCACCTACAGGCCCTCTCTGTAAACAATTTTTCCGGAGGTCCACCTACAGGCCCTCTCTCTAATTTTTCTTTGCACCTAGTTGGGTGCTTCCCTAACATGTGATGGGTATGTGCCTCGCCTTTCTTGGTCTGGGTGAGCACAATTGCCATGAGGGTAACCACCAGGCTGTTGCCTGAGAATTTGGGTTAATGGTGGGATTAGGCAGCCTCAGAGGCATCCATGCATGCTGCCCCTACTGTTTCCTGTCCATTTCCGTGGTGTTTCCATCATTTTCTGAGGTTTCCAGGTTTTCACCCAGCCTTCCCTAGGCAGAGCCTTGGTCCCCCGCAAAAATGCTCAAGTCTCCCATTGACTTCAATGGGGTTCGTTATTCGAAACGAGCACCCGAGCATCGGGAAAAGTTCGACTCGAATAACGAGCACCCGAGCATTTTAGTGCTCGCTCATCTCTATTAATAACCCTTCCCTCCTGAACTTTATTCAGACCTTTAACATATTTAAAGGTTTCAATCATGTCCCTCCTTTGACTCTTCTTTCCTCCATACTAGATATATTAAGAACTCTGAGTCTTTCTTGATAAGTTCTATGCTTTAGACCTTCCACCATTTTTGTAGCTCTTCTTTGGACCTGTTCTATTTTAGCAATATCCTTTTTTCAGGTGAGGTCTCCAGAATTGAACACAGTATTTCAGATGGGGTCTCACTAGAGCTCTATACAGAGGGATCACAATCTCCCTCTTTCGGCTTGTTATACCTCTAGCTATGCAGCCAAGCATACGATTTGCTTTCCCTACTGCCTGGTTGCATTGGTTACTCATTTTGAGGCTGTCAGAGATGACTACCCTCAAATCCTTCTCTTCTGAAGTCTTTGTTAACACAGAACTGCCAATACGATACATGTTAAACAGAACAGGACCCAGAACAGATCCTTGTGGCACCCCACTTGTAATCAGCCTCTGCTCAGAGTACACTCCATTAACAACAACCCTCTGGTATCTGTCCTTCAGCCAACTGCAGATCCACTGAACTATCCAGGGGTTAAGTCCAATTCTTGATAACTTATCTATCAGCTCTTTATGGGGGACTGTATGTTACATGGGACTGTATATTGATAATGGCCATAGGAGGGAGTGATGTTATTTACATGGGACTGTATGTTAGGGTTGTCACGATACCAAAATTTTGATTCAATTTAAATACTATAAAAAAGTATTGCTATACTGAATACCATTCGATACCACGAAAAAAAAATAAAACACCAAAAAAGCCAGGTGCATTTCGCATTTTATGGAACTTCCGGCCCATAATCAAACAGTCCTATACTATTTTTTGGGGGACAACGTGACTAAAAAATAGTGAATTGCGCTGTTTTTATTTTTTGGTACAGCGTTCACCGCATAGGAGATATTTTTTTATATTTTAATAGTTTGGACTTTTCGGATGTGGCTATACGTAACATGTTTGCTTATATATTTATTGTTTATATATTTTATATGTAAAATTGGGAAGGGGTGATTTAAACTTAATATTTTGGTGCTTGTTCATTTTTAACTTTTTTAAACTTTTTATTTAACAACTATTAGCCCCCTTAGGGGCTAGAACCTGGGATCTTTTAATCCCTTGTCCTATTCACCCTAATAGAGCTCTATTAGGTTGAATAGGACTTCATACTCTCCCTGCTGCCCTGTGCTTTGGGCACACAGCAGCCGAGAGCTTACCATGGCAGCCACTGGGCCACCAATGACTAATACAGATGGAGTTGGGGGGGGGACACACTGCACCACCAATATTTTTAATATTGGGGTTGGGGGGCACACTGAGCCACCAATGAAGATAACTAACCTGTTAATACAAATACAGGCGGCGGGTGCCTGCGATCCACGGCAGTTAACCCCTCAGGTAAGAAACAGGAGAAAATGACCAGCTTCCAAAGAAAAAATTATTTAAAGAGGCTCTGTCACCACTTTCTAACCTATGTAATTAGATACATAGGCATATAGGTTTATTATTCCTCTCCCCAGACATACCTGTATATAACAGAATCCATCAGCCATTAGCCGGGAAAAGTAACTTTTCAAAACATGCAAATGAGTCTTCGGAGCACCGGGAGGTGTGCTCTTTTCGTCCGAGCGCCGCATCTGCGACGCCCTCCCTGCTCCTAAGCATGCCCTGTATCCTGTAAACCCGCCCCCCTCCTTCATGATGGACAGCGCTAGACTCTCCGGTCTAGCGCTGGAATCCTGCGCCTGCGCACTCATCCCGGGTCCGGCGCGTGCGCACTACCCTTGCAGCGCCGAACACTGCAAGCGCTTTCGATGTAGTGCGCATGCGCCGTACCCGGGATGAGTGCGCCGTACCCGGGATGAGTGCGCAGGCGCAGGATTCCAGCGCTAGCGCTGTCCATCATGAAGGAGGGGGGCGGGTTTACAGGATACAGGGCGTGCTTAGGAGCAGGGAGGGCGTCGCAGATGCGGCGCTCGGACAAAAAGAGCACACCTCCCGGTGCTCCGAAGACTCATTTGCATGTTTTTAAAAGTTACTTTTCCCAGCTAATGGCTGATGGATTCTGTTATATACAGGTATGTCTGGGGAGAGGAATAATAGACCTATATGCCTATGTATCTAATTACATAGGTTAGAAAGTGGTGACAGAGCCTCTTTAAATAAATTTTTTGAATAAAATCCAGCCTTTATTTTCTTCATCCAAGTGCACAGTTAAAAGCCAACACTTACAGAATCCTTATCTACGCATTTCGGATCACACAATACAGATCCTTAGTCATGATGTGTATTGTGTGATCCGAAACGCGTAGATAAGGACTCTGTAAGTGTTGGCTTTTAACTGTGCACTTGGATGAAGAAAATAAAGGCTGGATTTTATTCAAAAAATGTATTTAAATAATTTTTTCTTTGGAAGCTGGTCATTTTCTCCTGTTTCTTGCGTATATCAAGCACTAGTTCCCAGTGCTGACCGTGCCTCCAGTCTATTCAGGTGAGCGAGACGTTGGGGTTTATTTGTTTGTTTTTTCTTAACCCCTCAAGTGCCACTCGCAACTCATCGCAGGTGGCATTTCTGGTCTTCTGTTTCTCTCCTCAGTAGTGATTGTGCTGAATCTGATGGGCTTGGGTCAACATCTGGCTGAGAAGATTCTACAGCAGCTGCTGTGACACATTGGCGCTACCTCTTCCATGACTGCTGTGGCTATGGTCAACATAGCTGAATGGCACTCCAAACCATTTGCATTTTCCTCTCAGTCATGTTCTACTTCACAGGCTCGTTAGTTTAACAGGTTTCTCCTCCTGGGATACATTTTTGAAGTAATAGTAGTTAGACTGAAGCATAATGGCAAGTTGTCTGGACCTATTGGGCTCTGCCCTCTTTGTTTTGTGGGCACTTTTGGTTTTCTTACTTTTAAGAGGCATATCCACCTCAGGCTGAACAGCAGTTGCAGTAAGTTCCAAGTCATAGTCACTATCACTACCAGCAATACTTATCATGCCTCCAGATGCACTGGCTTCTTTTCTTGCACTTGCACAGTCTCAAAGGTCCTCCCGGGCAAGAGGTGACCAATAGATTTTGGTTGTGTTGTTATGGATTTGTCTGGAACCAAGGGACTTAGCTGTTCAAGGTGCCTGATGCCCATAACATACGGGGACTATGGATTTTCTGTTCGGGTGCTCTGTTGTCTGCTACTTATTTCCCCAGTAGTTTTGTCTTCCCAAGTGTAAGGCCTGGTGATAGACTGGTTGACATCACTCCAGCCAGAATGCTCTCACCTGCTTCAGGTTTTGAGACAGCAGCACCAATGGCTTCTGATCCAGGTGAATGGTCACTGTCAGTCTCTAGGTTTGAATGGGCTTAATTAAGGCAAAAAGGCCCTGGCATAGTCTCCAAAATGAAATGGACTTGATGGAGCCTTGGAATAGCTCTGTCTGACGCCTCCTTGATCTCAAAGATTCAATCATCTTGTTCAGTAAACATATCAGACTGTCTGTGTGTTAAAAAACTTTTATTGGGAACTCTAAAACCTCATGAACAGAAAAATCTGATGAATCAGGTACGTTAGGCTTGATAAAAGTGAAAGGGGCAAGCTTGAAATCCAGACTTACAAAGGTCATCTGAAGCCACCATGCAAACACAATGGACTATTGTAGTCTATACTACTCACCTACCCCTCACACTCAAAAATAAATCACAGGGTTCCACACCAAAAAATCAATGAGGAAAATCCCCTTATTTTACTTTATCTCTTAACCAGACTGTGCTAGTCCGTCCGGACCGTCAAAAATCACTATAGCTGGGTAGGAGAGAACAATGGTGGGGGAGGAAAATAGTAGAGAACACCTATCCACCTGGACGCCCACTATGGCATAGGTCTTCATGTGGCAACCTGACTTACAATGCCACCGGCCTCCATCAGATTGTGGACCATCACATTAAGTGCTCTTACTATTTCTCCCTGAAAGCCGTACCGATGGCTCAGCGCTGACAAACTAGATGCCTGTTGTCTTCTCAATATACCATCTCCCTATAATACAGCTCAACGCGTTTCGCCTGAACGCAGGCTCATCAGGAGCAACAGGAGTACACAAACAAACAAACATATATTGAAGATGCCGTCCACCTCGTGTGGCGAGATGGTGGCACCAGCGCTGGAATGGCCATATCACGGCTGCTTATCTGCGCTGAATTAATCCAAAAGGCTCCTCCCTATAGGCCGGGCTGGTGACTATGCTGGCCAATCAGGGAAGAGAGGCGGGACAATCCACTCTCACCTGGTCCCCTGATGCCAGCCTCCATAGACAAGACCAGAACACCGGAGTAGTGCACTAACAATTAAAAAAACAGGGATCCACTGGCGGTCAAAATAAAACTTACAGCCGAGGTAGAATCTGACAAAGTGGGGTTTCAAGGTGAAGTAAAAAGGTGTGATAAACTATGAAACTCAAGGAAGAAGAAATTGAAGATGGACATCAAACAAGAGGCTAATGTCAATGATCTCCATTAATCGTGTCAATATTGTATATTGCACTGGTAAAGCAACAAACACATGATCATATAAAGATCACCATCATATCGATGAAAATTATAACCAGCACAGATGGCACAGGTGGACGGGCCAACATACACTCACCAGCCACTTTATTAGGTACACCATGCTAGTAACGGGTTGGACCCCCTTTTGCCTTCAGAACTGCCTCAATTTTTCGTGGCATAGATTCAACAAGGTGCTGGAAGCATTCCTCAGAGATTTTGGTCCATATTGACATGATGGCATCACACAGTTGCCGCAGATTTGTCGGCTGCACATCCATGATGCGAATCTCCCGTTCCACCACATCCCAAAGATGCTCTATTGGATTGAGATCTGGTGACTGTGGAGGCCATTTGAGTACAGTGAACTCATTGTCATGTTCAAGAAACCAGTCTGAGATGATTCCAGCTTTATGACATGGCGCATTATCCTGCTGAAAGTAGCCATCAGATGTTGGGTACATTGTGGTCATAAAGGGATGGACATGGTCAGCAACAATACTCAGGTAGGCTGTGGCGTTGCAACGATGCTCAATTGGTACCAAGGGGCCCAAAGAGTGCCAAGAAAATATTCCCCACACCATGACACCACCACCACCAGCTTGAACCGTTGATACAAGGCAGGATGGATCCATGCTTTCATGTTGTTGACGCCAAATTCTGACCCTACCATCCGAATGTCGCAGCAGAAATCGAGACTCATCAGACCAGGCAACGTTTTTCCAATCTTCTACTGTCCAATTTCGATGAGCTTGTGCAAATTGTAGCCTCAGTTTCCTGTTCTTAGCTGAAAGGAGTGGCACCCGGTGTGGTCTTCTGCTGCTGTAGCCCATCTGCCTCAAAGTTCGACGTACTGTGCGTTCAGAGATGCTCTTCTGCCTACCTTGGTTGTAACGGGTGGCAATTTGAGTCACTGTTGCCTTTCTATCAGCTCGAACCAGTCTGCCCATTCTCCTCTGACCTCTGGCATCAACAAGGCATTTCCGCCCACAGAACTGCCGCTCACTGGATGTTTTTTCTTTTTCGGACCATTCTCTGTAAACCCTAGAGATGGTTGTGCGTGAAAATCCCAGTAGATCAGCAGTTTCTGAAATACTCAGACCAGCCCTTCTGGCACCAACAACCATGCCACGTTCAAAGGCACTCAAATCACCTTTCTTCCCCATACTGATGCTCGGTTTGAACTGCAGGAGATTGTCTTGACCATGTCTACATGCCTAAATGCACTGAGTTGCCGCCATGTGATTGGCTGATTAGAAATTAAGTGTTAACGAGCAGTTGGACAGGTGTACCTAATAAAGTGGCCGGTGAGTGTATACCTGCCTTAATACGGGGGAGGGGAGAAAGCCTGTAATAATAAAGGGGTGGGCAGGTATTTATAAGAAGCATATACAGTGCCTTGTGAAAGTTTTCGGCCTCCTGGAACTTTTCAACTTTTTCCACATTTCAGGCTTCAAACAAAAAGATATAACATGTTAAATTTTTGGTGAAGAATCAACAACAAGTGGGTCACAATTGTGAAGTGGAACGAAATTTATTGGATCATTTAAACTTTTTTTGTAATAATAAAACTGAAAAGTGGGGCGTGCAAAATTATTCGGCCCCCTCGCATTAATACTTTGTTGCGCCACCTTTTGCTGCGATTACAGCTGCAAGTCGCATGGGGTATGTCTCTATCAGTTTTGCACATCTAAAGACTGAAATTCTTGCCCATTCTTCCTTGCAAAACAACTCGAGCTCTTTGAGGTTGAGAGAGCGTTTGTGAACAGCAGTTTTCAGCTCTTTCCACATATTCTCAATTGGATTCAGGTCTGGACTTTGACTTGGCCATTCTAAGACCTGGATACATTTATTTTTGAGCCATTCCATTGTAGATTTTGCTTTATGTTTGGGATCATTGTCTTATTGGAAGATAAATCTCCGTTCTAGTCTCAGGTCTTTTGCAGACTCCAACAGGTTTTCATCCAGAATGGTCCTGTATTTGGCTCCATCCATCTTCTCATCAATTTTAACCATCTTCCCTGTCCCTGCTGATGAAAAGCAGGCCCAAACCATGATGCTGCCACCACCATGTTTGACAGTGGGGATGGTGTGTTCAGGGTGATGAGCTGTGTTGCTTTTACGCCAAACATATCGTTTTGCATTGTTGCCAAAAAGTTGGATTTTGGTTTCATCTGACCAGAGCACCTTCCTCCACATGTTTGGTGTGTCTCCCAGGTGGCTTGTGGCAAACTGTAAAGGAGACTTTTTATGGATATCTTTGAGAAATGGCTTTCTTCTTGCCACTCTTCCATAAAGGCCAGAAGTGTTCGACTGATTGTTGTCCTATGGACAGACTCTCCCACCTCAGCTGTAGATCTCTGCAGTTCATCCAGAGTGATCATGGGCATCTTGGCTGCATCTCTGATCAGTCTTCTCCTTGTTTGAGATGAAAGTTTAGAGGGACGGCCGGGTCTTAGTAGATTTGCAGTGGTCTGATACTCCTTCCATTTCAATATGATAGCTTGCACAGAGCTCCTTGGGATGTTTAAAGCTTGGGAAATCTTTTGGTATCCAAATCCGGCTTTAAACTTCTCCACAACAGTATCACGGACCTGCCTGGTGTGTTCCTTAGTTTTCATGATGCTCTCTGTGCTTTAAACAGAACCCTGAGACTTGAATACACATAGGTGGATTCTATTTATCTTCATCAGTAACTTAGGACAACATTGGATCATTCAGAGATCCTCAATGAACTTCTGGAGTGAGTTTTCTGCACTGAAAGTAAATGGGCCGAATAATTTTACACGCCCAACTTTTCAGTTTTATTATTACAAAAAAAGTTTAAATGATCCAATAAATTTCGTTCCACTTCACAATTGTGACCCACTTGTTGTTGATTCTTCACCAAACATTTAAAATGTTATATCTTTTTGTTTGAAGCCTGAAATGTGGCAAAAGGTTTATAAGTTCCAGGGGGCTGAATACTTTTGCAAGGCACTGTATATGAGATCTGCTCATTCAAGCCATCTGGATGAACCATTCTCAGTCGGAACGTCCATTGTGCTTTCTTCTGAAGTAACCTTTTGTCAAAATCAACTTCTCTAGGTGATCTCCTGACTTCCTCAATCCCCTGAAACGTAATAGCCTCGGTATTACCCTCATGTTCAGTGGCAACATGTCGGGCAATCGGGGTATCTGCATTGTTACGGATGTCATTCAAATGTTCGCTGATACATCTGCGAAATTCCCTAATAGTTTTGCCAACATACTGCTTACCACAACAGCATGTGGCCAAATAGACCACATCCCTTGTTTTGCAGTTGATAAATGATGTGATGGCAAAACTCTTCTGCGTAATCGTGTTGACAAAATTTCTGCCAACTCTGATTAAACCGCACGCTATGCATCTACTGCAACGATATGTAACTCTGAGGTCCCTACTGAACAACGTAGTACGAGAGGGGGTTTGGAAGAAACTGTGCACAAGCATGTCTCTCAAATTACGTCCACGCTGGTAAGTGATGGTTGGCCCATCACCTACCATGTGGCCGATGTCAGGGTCGGATTGTAAAATGCCCCAATAGTTTGTCAGAACATCTCGCACAGTCGCATGGACTTCATCAAATGTCACAATAATGCGGACTTCATGTCTCTGAGACTGTCCTGTTTTGGGGTCCAACATTGTGTCTCTATTCACTGCCAAAGAGTGGTGATAGGCCTGTCTCAATACCTGCTGCAGATAGCCTCTATCCCTAAAACACTTTTGCAGGTCCCTCGCTGCCACCCGAAAGTCCCCCAGTTGGGAACAATTCCGGCGTAACCTAAGGTATTGCCCCTTCAGAATGCCCCCTTTTCAGTGGCTCTTGGTGGCTGTTTTTTTACAGAACAAATGTGTTCCCAAGCCACCTGATTGATCCCTAAAGATCGTGAGATCCAGAAAAGTAATTTCATTATCATGGATCTCTGAGGTGAAGAACAGGCCCAATTCATCCTGATTCAGGCTCTGCACAAAGTTCTGAAATTCTTTTCTGGTACCTGACCACAAAATCAGCACATCATCAATAAAGCAGAGCCACAAACATATGTGCTCCGCCCATTGATTGATGTCCTCGGAGAACACCAAGGGAGCCCTTGTGCCCCTTCTTTTGCCAACCTCTACCTCGGCTGGTGGGAATGGGAGGTGGTGTTCTCCGAGGACATCCAACATATACCTGTTAACCAATATAATTAGTGTACTTTGATACCATCTGGTGGCCATTATTATATATGGTTAATGTAAGTTATCTATGCTGTAATTTCTATGTCATTCATCATGAAGCTCCTCCTCTTCTGTGAACTTTTTGTAACCACTTAAAGGGGTTATCCAAGCCTGTAAATGCCCAGGCCCCTCACACTGATTCTAATTACGTGGTTCCCTGTGCCGCTCATGGTCCCCGCACTGCCGCCGCTGCTTCTCCCTGTGCACGGATGAAAACATCCGGTCTTCGGGGGCAGGGGGGCGGGGTGTTGAGTGCAGCCAATGGCAGGCGGTGACGGGGACGAGGCTCCCTAGTATCACCTGTGATCAAAATTTTTTTCAAATATTTTCTGGATGCAATTTTATTCAAGTAAAAGTGCTGAACTTTATCAAGTCTGGACTCGACTTATTCTCCCTTCCACCAACTACAACTCTCTTCTTTAAAGATGCGGTTCTTTGGAAAGTGACAGCAGTCAAAGAAGACTTTGAGATACTGCCCGACCCTGGAAAAAGCTCTGCGGGCTGTTATCCACATAGCTCCCTGTGAGGCTGAGGGACAGGATCAAACCCTCAGAGAACAGTTTATTGAAGGTGTCCTGGATAGTGATGAGCAAACTTGTGTTTTCAAGTTTGGCGTACAGGTTCGGGTTATCTAAGAATCCCATTATGGATTCAGCTACCATGGACCATAATGGAATACTATGATGACATGCACCACAGAGGCCTATAAGATGCATTCCATATTGCATTCCGTCATAAGAGAAGTCTATGGCCAACATAGACTTTTATTATGACGGAATACAATACGGAATGCCTCTTATAGGCTTCCGTGGTGTATGCCGTCATAGAATTCTGTTTTGGTCCATGGTAGTAAAATCCATAATGGGATTCTTAGATAACCCAAACCTGAACCTGTATGCCGAACTTGAAAACACAAGTTTGCTTATCAATAGTTCCTAGCCGAATTCCTCCAATGTCAGCTGAAGATCTTGTCAGCTCAGCACCTGTGTACCACGTTCTTGGATTTTCAGGAACTTGCTATTGGCATCAGTGGCGTACGGCCAATGGCGGCAGACCACGCCATGGCTATGGGGCCCGTGAGGTTGGGGGGCCCGGCAGGGCTGAATGGCCCCGCCCCCTCACTTTCTAGTGTTACCTATTACAAGCTGAAACAGCAGCAGAGGAAGGTAACATCATCCTCTCTGATGTTCCCTCCTCCCCCGCCCTCCTCCTGTAGGCACACTCACCCCTGCAGTCCAGGAAAAGATCGTGCTGTGGGCTAAAGGACCTTCCAGATGTCATCCGCCCATGTGATCAGTGGGGGAGGAGCCAGAGGAGCAGAGAGCTGTGATGCTGCAGGGAGAGGAGCCAGGCTGGAGTTTGGTGAGGCCTAGTTGTGTGTGTGTCTGTCTGTCCCTGTGTGTGTGTGTCTGTCCCTGTGTGTGTCCCTGTGTGTCTGTCCCCCTGTCTGTCCCCCTGTGTGTCTGTCTGTCCCCCTGTGTGTGTCCCTGTGTGTCTGTCTGCCCTTCTGTGTGTGTCCCTGTGTGTCTGTCTGCCCTTCTGTGTGTGTCCCTGTGTATCTGTCTGTCCCCCTGTGTGTCTGTCTGTCCCCCTGTGTGTGTCTGTCTGTCCTTCTGTGTTTGTCCCTGTGTGTCTGTCTGTCCTTCTGTGTTTGTCCCTGTGTGTCTGTCTGTCCCCCTGTGTGTGTCACTGTGTGTCTGTCTGTCTGTACCTGTGTGTGTGTGTGTCTGTCCCTGTGTGTGCGTGTTTGTCCATGTGTCTGTCCCTGTCACTGTGTGTGTTCCTGGGCGCTACAACAAAGACTTGCTCATTGTTTGCTCGTACCAGACTTTCACAAATATGTTAATGATAATCATCTTAATTTAGGCTTATGGGTATGAGTTTTGATACAGAGATACATTTCTTGGATCTATCTTTGACTGGGGATACTGTTGGTAATTGTATTTAGACATCCATCTATAGAAAGCCACAGTCTGATAATACTATCCTGGACGCCAAGTCCAATCACCCTGTTCACATGCGTGTATGTGTCTGTCGCCCTATGTGTCTGTCTGTCCCTCTGTATGTGTGTCTGTCTGTCCGTGTGTCTGTCCCTGTGTGTATGTCCCTGTCCATCCCTATGTGTGTCCCTATCCCTGTGTGTGCCTGTCCCTTTGTGCCCCTGTCCCTGTGTGTGTCCCTCTGTGTGTGTGTGTCTGTCCCGTGTGTGTGTCTGTCCCTCTGTGTATCTGCCCCTGTGTCCCTGTCCCTGTGTGTGTCACCGTCACCATTCCCACAGTGTTCCTATGTCTAGACGCAGCTGCACCAGGATGCTCTGTGCGGGGCAAGAAGAAGAAGATGGAAGAGGAGGCAGCGCCACCAGCATGGAGTCCATGGGAGAGGCACAGGGAGGCATACTAAGGACGCAGGTAACAATACCACATGATCTACACTAGTGTTATCTGTGGTTTTACATAGGACCGCAGGTAACACTAATACATATCCCTGTGTGTATATATATATATACACACACACACACACACACAATATACAGTTACAATAATTGTACTTTATATTTGGGTGGGGGCCCAGTTCTAAGATTCGCTATGGGGCCCCTCGATTTCTATGTACGCCCCTGATTGGCATCCTAAATAAAAGTCACCAATATGAACCCCCTGATGACAGGAAGGCATTACCAATCCTTCGGCCTGCTGCCCACAGCCAGATAGCCAAGCATAGGGCTCAGGCACCCATCCCAGATGCCTTAGCCGCCCTGACAGAGGAAGCAGCTGGAGCAACTGGAACAGCAGCCCAAGACCGGGAGAGGGACTCCCATACCAAGAGACTGGCCTACAGCTGGTCCATGAAAAGATCAATGTCGGCCGACCGGTAGCTTGTTAGACCCCGGATATCAGGACACCAGGAAGCTTGAATGCCGCTACTGTCATAAGCGTGGACATCCTGAAACGGACTGTCACCTCACAGATATCCCATGAGGCCAAGGATCAATCCTCGGGAGTAGGGATGAGCGAACCGAACCGTAACGAACCAGATTCGTTACGAACTTTACCGAACGTTCGGTTCGTCCCCGAACCGAACTTTCGTCAAGTTCGTATGAATCAGGTTCGTAAATAAAGTTTACTTTTTCCACAGAATAGACCAGGATACAAGGGATTATTTATTACTCCTACAATCCCTTGTATCCTGGTGTGACCCTCGTGTCAAACCACCCTTTTGGGAGGAGAATGGCCGAGATGGGTTATTATTTTCGTTCGTCCGAACGTTCGTTCGGACGAGCGAACAGAACCGTAACGAACCAGATTCGTTTAAGAACTTTTAAGACGAATCTGGTTAAAATAAAACGGCACATCAAAACTGTACCGTTTTCACCAGAATAGACCAGGATACAAGGGGATTATTTATTACTCCTACAATCCCTTGTATCCTGGTGTGACCCTCGTGTCAAACCACCTTTTGGGAGGAGAATGGCCGAGATGGGTTATTATTTTCGTTCATCCGAACGTTCGTTCGGAACGAAGCGAACAGAACCGTAACGAACCAGATTCGTTTAAGAACTTTTAAGACGAATCTGGTTAAAATAAAAACGGCACATCAAAACTGTACCGTTTTCACAGAATAGACCAGGATACAAGGGATTATTTATTACTCCTACAATCCCTGTGTATCCTGGTGTGACCCTCGTGTCAAACCACCCTTTTGGGAGGAGAATGGCCGAGATGGGTTATTATTTTCGTTCATCCGAACGTTCGTTCGGACGAGCGAACAGAAACCGTAACGAACCAGATTCGTTTAAGAACTTTTAAGACGAATCTGGTTAAAATAAAAACGGCACATCAAATGCGTACATATTCAGTTAAGTAGCGTACCTTTGACAACGCTAGACTGTATGTTCGTTATTTGTGCGGGAATGTTCGCATTAGCGTACGTATTAGTGTAGATTCTCAAATATGCGTATATTCGTTCGTATAAGGTTCGTTTTAGGTTCGGTTCGTACGAATCCGAACTTCAAGAAAGTTCGCCGAAGCGAACCGAACCGAACTTTTCAAAAGTTCGCTCATCCCTACTCGGGAGGAAAATTACTAGGTCCCAAAGATCCAGCCTTAATGCCTAGATATGTCGTGGCTTGCCCCATAGTTTAAGTTGGCATCAACGAAGTGATGTTTCCTGCTTTGATTGATACTGGATCTCAAGTGACTACCATCCGTCAATTTGCATTCAAAGTATGCCTGAGTGGAGCCCAGCTGACATAACTCATGGAATCCTGGCTCCACATCATAGCTACCAATGGCCAACCGGTACCTATCCGAGGCTATTGGGAGCCTATCTTACAGATTGGAGATACCGAACTCCCATGACAAGGGGTAGTTGTGATCCAGGTACCGGAAAATGACGATTGTCCTGGGGATGAATATACTCGGCAACTGTTACATTGAGGTGCAGGAAGCCTTGAAGAAAATCCTACTGACTGTACGCTGGGTAACACAACACTTTATACACCAGACCATCCAGCTGCTAGCCGCCCAACAAAACTCCAGCAACCAACAGGGCGAAATCTGCCATGTCCGCACCAACGATGCTCAGCCTATTAAACTCCAACCTGGAGCAGAGACCCTGATAAGGTGCCAACCCTGCATTGATATCCATTGGTCAGGATTACCAGGCCCTTGTGGAACCCCTGCATCTACAACATCTTCCACTTGTCCTGGCCGCTAGGAGCTTGGTGACTGCATCACAAGGAAAGGTACCCATATGCTGCTTGGTCAATCTAAGTGATCAAGCTGTGGAATTAAAGAAGTACTGTCCAGTGACCTGTATATATCACATCAGTCAGCAGGACATCCTGGATCCCCCTACTGCTGTTGCACAACAATCGCTTCAAACAGTGGATGCAGCCAAAAACCCTCCTGAGCAGCCCTGGTGGGCTGAACTAAGGTGTGCTGGAAATAGGTAAGGAGCACCACCAAGTCTTCAGAAAACATCCCCTGGACTATGGTCAAACTCGCCTAATACAGCACACCATTTCAACCTGCACTCATCACCATGTACCAACAGATGAAGAAGATGGTTCAGGATATGAATACAGCTAACATCATTCAGGATAGTCACAGCCCTGGGCTGCTCCTCTGGTTCTGGTGAAAAAGAATCCGTTTCTGTCTGAATTACCAGAAGATCAACAACATTATACACAAGGATGTGTACACTATGCCACAAATTTAAGGACTCTCTGGCCGCCCTGGTATCCACTGCTTATTTCTCGACCTTGGATCTAACCACTGGCTATTGGCAAGACCGTATGACACCTGAAGATAAAGAGAAAATGGGTTTCACTACCCGATGGCTCTGTTCGAGTTCAACTACGTACATGTCCTTCAGGCTGTGCAATGCCCCTGGGACATTTCAGAGACTAATGGAGAGATGTCTTGGACACAGAAACTTTAAGACCGTATTGCTATACCTGGATGATGTGATTGTCTACTCCAAGACCTACGAAGAGCATTTGTAGCACCTGGCTGAGGTGTTCCAGACTCTGGCCCAATGTGGATTGAAAGTAAAGCCTTCAAAGTGCCTTCAAAGTGCCACTTACTGAAGCCCCAAGTGAATATCTGGGACATGTTGTGAGTGCTGAGAGTGTGAAACCATACCCGGATAAGATAGCTGTGGTATGAAGCTGGCCAACTCCTAAGAAGTTAAAGAAGTCAAGAACTTCCTCAGATTTTCAAGTTACTACCGGAGGTTTATCCCACACTTTGCTTAAATTGGGGAGCCTATCCAGGAGCCTTTGAACGGTCATCCTAAAGGCTGTCAGAATGCTAAGATACCGGTAGAGTGGAGTTAAAAGAGGAGAGAGGCCGCTTTCCGGCTGTTAAAAGAAAAACTTACAGAGCCACTAGTTGTGAGTTACTCTGACTATGACCTGCTGTTCTGCCTCAACTGTACTATCTCAGACACAAGCTGGAACTGAAAGCATAATAGCCTACACCAGTAGCTCTCTGCGAGAGCCAGAGCGGAATGGTCAAAAATACAGCTCTTTCAATCTGGAGTTCATGGCTTTGGTATGGGCTGTAACTGAGAAGTTACAGAAGTTATCTGGCCACACCTTTCACTGTCTACACTGAAAATAATCTGCTGGCTCACTTGAACACCGCAAGACTGGGAGCTCTGGACCAAAGATGGGTCTCTAGACTAGCGACCCTCAATTTCACCATTAAGTACCGGACTAGCAAAACTAATGACAACAGCAACGCCTTATCCAGGCTACCCCCTCCCCCAGAAGTAACTGATTTCTACAGATGATCAGTGGGAAAATGTGGAAATGCTAATGTTCTACTCCCTGTTTGCTCGGCCCGAAGCCCAACACACTAGACATCAGGCCACTAAAGCCACTAGTTCTCCACATATCTATGATCCCTCACCTCCAGTTGAAAAGGAACTCTGGCTCAAACTACAAGCAGAGAGTGGAGTCATCGGAGATCTGGTTGATTATTTTTCCAGTGGGCCGTACCAGAGAGAATCTGGCAACAGAGAGCTGACTCAGAGCTAGTTCATCTCTGGCAACAACAGAAAATACTCTTCCTACAAAGAGATCTGTTCCTCATGAGGACGCTTGATCCAGTCACTTGTGAGCGCCTCCATCATATAGTGGTGCCTCAACAAGATGGTAAGATGGTAATGGACATGTACCATAACTGGTCTGGTCATTTTGGAACCCATAAGACAGACTACTGGATTGGCATGAGAACTGACTTCAAAACTTGTGTCGGGAGTGTCCTACCTGTGCTGTGGCTAGAGGTGAAAGACATGACCAGCGAGCCCTCCATCAACTGATAGTGAGTAGGAGTCCCCTGGAATTTGTGGCCATCAACCATGTGAAACTGGAACCCAGCAGATCTGGGTACACCTGTGCTATTACAATCATAGACCACTACGCCAAATTTGTTGTGGCTGTGCTTGTAAAGGACTTAACTGCTAAAACCACGGCTGCTGCCATGTGGAAGAACTTCATCTTGCCATATGGGTGTCCTGATAAGATACTTTATAACCCAGGATCAACATTCGAGTCTCGGTTGTTCTATGAACTTTGTGCCCTGTACAACTGCAAAAAACTGAGGACCCCAGCATATCACAGTCAGGAGATGGGCTGTGCTAGAAGATGAACCAGACATTGATCAACATGCTCAAGACTGTGCCACCTCACAATAGGGCCAAGTGGCCGTTGCTTCTCCTTGAATTAGTGTACAGTACCTGCACAATAAAACAACTCATTGCTCCGCCAGATACACTCCATACTATCTCAGGTTCGGAAGACATGGTCGTTTGCCTGCAGACCTTGCCCTTGATTTCCCTGTTCTGGACTCTGAACCACTCCTCCCCCAACCTGAGTGGGTCAAAGAGCATCAGCAGCACCTGTAGGATGCCAAAGAAATAGTGGACTCCAAAGTGGAGAAGGCCCAGCAAAAACAAAAACAGGACTTTGATCTCCATGCACATGATGAGCCGTTACAACCAGGAGACCAGGTCTGGCTCAGAAACAATCACCCAGTCAGCAAACTGAATAGTTTCTGGAAGCGCAAGCCATACACAGTGGTGTTCGTCCCCTCATTGGAGGTCTACGAGATCCAGAGAGAAAGTAAAAGTATTCAGCAAGTACACCGAAACAAGCACAGGGAATGCCTGCAGGAACAGAGCAGAGCAGCCTAGTGAAGTGGGTAAGTAAACCAAGCTGCCATTTTCTCTAGAAATCGAGACTTCAACAGATTTGATTTCCCTACTTGACCCCCTTCAGTGGTTTCTCCAGCCTCAAATGTGAGTCCTGATGCCAGTTGCTGAGATCACTGCTTTTACAGAACCAAGTCTGATTGCTGATCCTCTTTCACAATTCCCGGACTCTACCTCTGCCTCCAGAGACTGAATTTTCCTTGTGGAGGTCCCAACGGACCAACAAGGTAAAGCCACCTGCCCGTTATCAGGAGTTCTTTAGGATGAATATTTAGGTACAGAGAACATAGGAGCCAAGCCATGGATATATCTTTATGGGTCAGACACATTGGCCCCTGTTTTGAGTTGATATTTTGGTCCTTTTTCGTCCACCCCCTTTTATGCATGGACTTCATGGACTCCATCCACTAATAACTATCTCCAGGTTGCACACGTTGGTGTCAAACATCCTTTTTCCTACTTCTCAGATTAAGTGGGAACCCTACCCACCATGGGTATTGCCTACTACCTCATGTGGATTACAAATACTATTTTTGCTATGTTTGTGGATTACAAATGATTTTGCACTTAAAATTCTCTTTTTCTCACTATGTGTTACGGATTCCGCAATGTTATAAGCCAGCGCCAAAGTCCTTGTTCGTTGTTCATAGTGTAAGGGTAGTGGGAGGAATGGAAGGAGAAACTAGAACAGTTCAGAAGGAAAGGTGTAGGGGAAAAAAAATATACATCAACCTCTTAATTGTATGTACACTAATGCCAGAAGCCTAACTAATAAAACTGGTGAACTGGAAGTAGTGATGTGTGAGGAGGACTACGACATAGTGGGAATAACTGAGACATGGCTGGATGATAGCTATGACTGGGCAGTTAATGTACAGGGTTGCAGTCTGTTTAGAAAGGATCGCCAAAACCGGGGGAGGGGTCGGCCTTTATGTAAAGTCCTGTCTAAAGCCCACACTCCGGGAAGATATAAGTGAGGGTCATGAGCATGTGGAGTCACTGTGGGTAGAAATAAATGGAGCCTAATAAAATACTAATAGGAGTTTATTATAAACCACCTAATATACCAGAGTCCACAGAAAATCTACTCCTAAACGAAATAGATGAGGCGGCAAATCATAATGAGGTCGTTATTATGGGGAACTTCAACTACCCAGATATTGACTGGGAAACGGAAACCTGTACATCTCATAAAGGAAACAGGTTCTTGGAAATAACCAAAGACAATTACCTTTCCCAACTGGTTCAGGACCCAACTAGAGGGATGACGATACTGGACTTAGTATTAACCAATAGACCTGACAGAACAACAGATGTGCAGGTTGGGGGACACCTGGGAAATAGTGACCATAAAATAATAACCTTCCAATTGTCATTCAAAGGGGCATTTCTTTAGGGAGGAACAAAAATACCAAACTTCAAAAAAGCTAAATTTAGCCAACTAACAGAGGCCATAAGCCTAACTAACTGGGATAAAGTCCTCAAAAATAAAAATACAGCCACAAAATGGGATATTTTTAAAAGCACGCTAATATCTAATTGTGAGAGGTACATACCTTATGGGAATAAAAGGTTAAAGAACAAAAAAAAAACAATGTGGATAAATAGAACTGTAAAGAAAGCAATAAATGACAAAAAGAAAGCATTTAAATCACTAACACAGGAGGGTGGCAAGGAAGCATTGAAAAACTATAAGGAAGAAAATAGAATATGTAAAAGACAAATAAAAACAGCCAAACTAGAGACCGAGAGATTAATCGCCAAAGAGAGTAAAACTAACCCTAAAATGTTCTTTAATTATATAAATGGTAAAAAGTATAAACCTGAAGGTGTCGGCCCCTTATAGAGTAATGAGGGGGGAGTTGCAGAGAGCGATGAGGAGAAAGCAAAGCTACTAAATATTTTTTTTCTCCACTGTATTCACTGAGGAAAATAAACTGTCAGATGAAATGCAGAATATAAAAGTAAATTCCCCAGTAAAAGTGCCCTGTCTGACCCAGGAAGAAGTACAGCGACGTCTTAAAAAGATTAAAATAGACAAATCGCCAGGACAGGATGGCATACACCCCCGTATCCTAAGAGAATTAAGTAATGTCATAGCCAGACCCTTATTTCTGATATTTAAGGACTCTATACTGATAGGGGGTGTTCCACAGGATTGGCGCATAGCAAATGTGGTGCCAATATTCAAAAAGGGTCCAAAAACAGAGCCTAGGAACTATAGGCCGGTAAGTTTAACATCTGTCGTGGGTAAACTGTTTGAAGGTTTTCTAAGAGATGCTATCTTGAAGTACCTCAATGAAAATAAGTAAACAACTCCATATCAGCATGTCTTCATGAGGGATCGGTCATGTCAAACCAATTTAATCAGTTTCTATGAGGAGGTAAGTTCTAGACTTGACCACGGCGAATCAATGGATGTCATATATCTGGACTTCTCCAAAGCATTTGACACGGTACCACATAAAAGGTTAGTATATAAAATGAGAATGCTTGGTCTGGGAGAAAATGTCTGTATGTGGGTAAGTGATAGAACTGGCTCAGTGATAGAAAACAGAGGGTGGTTATTAACGGCACATACTCAGATTGCGTCACTGTCACTAGTGGGGTACCACAGGGGTCAGTATTGGCCCTATCCTCTTCAATATATTTATTAATGATCTTGTAGAAGGCTTGCACAGTAAAATATCAATTTTTGTAGATGACACTAAACTGTGTAAAGTAATTAACACAGAAGAGGACAGTACACTGCTATAGCAGGATCTGGATAGACTGGAGGCTTGGGCAGAGAAGTGGCAGATGAGGTTTAACACTGACAAATGTAAGGTTATGCATA
The DNA here is from genome assembly GCA_900303285.1 of Rhinella marina. Taxonomy (NCBI): domain Eukaryota; kingdom Metazoa; phylum Chordata; class Amphibia; order Anura; family Bufonidae; genus Rhinella; species Rhinella marina. Next base: position 19,171 of record ONZH01000155.1, on the reverse strand, counting down.
TGGGAAGGAATAATGCAAGTCACCAGTACATACTAAATGGTAAAACATTGGGTAACTCTGACATGGAAAAGGACCTAGGAATTTTAGTAAACAGCAAACTAAGCTGTAGAAACCAGTGTCAAACAGCTGCTGCCAAGGCCAATAAGATAATGGGTTGCATCAAAAGGGCCATAGATGCCTGTGATGAGAACATAGTCCTGCCACTTTACAAATCACTAGTCAGACCACACATGGAGTACTGTGCACAGTTCTGTGCTCCTGTGAACAAGGCAGACATAGCAGAGCTATGAGGAGGGCAACTAAAGTAATAACTGGAATGGGTGGACTACAGTACCCAGAAAAATTATGAAAATTAGGGTCATTTAGATATAGAGGGTATAGCAACATATGCCCATAAGCTCCTTTATAGTTTCCTCCACAGTTGGCCGGAGGAGTTGATACATTTACATTTGGAGAGGAAAAAGACGTCAGTAACCCTGACTTAACTGACATTATGATTTCCATGAGATATCAGTACAGTCATGGCCAAAAGTTTTGAGAATGATACAAATATTAATTTTTACAAAGTCTACTGCTTCAGTTTTTATAATGGCAATTTGCATATACTCCAGAATGTTATAAAGAGTGATCAGCTTAACAGCAATTACTTGCAAAGTCAATATTTGCCTAGAAAATGAACTTTATCCCCCAAAACACATTTCAACATCATTGCAGCCCTGCCTTAAAAGGACCAGCTAACATCGTTTCAGTGATTGCTCCATTAACACAGGTGTGGGTGTTGATGAGGACAGGGCTGGAGATCAATCTGTCATGATTAAGTAAGAATGGCACCACTGGACACTTTAAAAGGAGGCTGGTGCTTGGCATCATTGTTTCTCTTCTGTTAACCATGGTTATCTCTAAAGAAACACGTGCAGTCATCATTGCACTGCACAAAAACGGCCTAACAGGGAAGAGTATCGCAGCTAGAAAGATTGCACCTCAGTCAACAATCTATCGCATCATCAAGAACTTCAAGGAGAGAGGTTCCATTGTTGCCAAAAAGGCTCCAGGGCGCCCAAGAAAGACCAGCAAGCGCCAGGACCGTCTCTTAAAAGTGTTTCAGCTGCGGGATCAGGCTACCAGCAGTGCAGAGCTTTCTCAGGAATGGCAGCAGGCAGGTGTGAGTGCATCTGCACACACTGTGAGGCGGAGACTCTTGGAGCAAGGCCTGATCTCAAGGAGGGCAACAAAGAAGCCACTTCTCTCCAGAAAAAACATCAGGGACAGACTAATATTCTGCAAAAGGTACAGGGAGTGGACTGCTGAGGACTGGGGTAAAGTCATTTTCTCTGATGAATCCCCTTTTCGATTGTTTGGGACATCTGGAAAACAGCTTATTCGGAGAAGACGAGGTGAGCGCTACCACCAGTCTTGTCTCATGCCAACTGTAAAGCATCCTGAAACCATTCATGTGTGGGGTTGCTTCTCAGCCAAGGGAATCGGCTCTCTCACAGTCTTGCCTAAAAACACAGCCATGAATAAAGAATGGTACCAGAATGTCCTCCGAGAGCAACTTCTCCCAACTGTCCAACAGCAGTTTGGCGATCAACAATGCCTTTTCCAGCATGATGGAGCACCTTGCCATAAAGCAAAAGTGATAACTAAATGGCTCAGGGAACAAAACATAGAGATTTTGGGTCCATGGCCTGGAAACTCCCCAGATCTTAATCCCATTGAGAACTTGTGGTCAATCATCAAGAGACGGGTGGACAAACAAAAACCTACAAATTCTGACAAAATGCAAGCATTGATTGTGCAAGAATGGACTGCTATCCGTCAGGATTTGGTCCAGAAGTTGATTGAGAGCATGCCAGGGAGAATTGCAGAGGTCCTGAAGAAGAAGGGTCAACACTGCAAATATTGACTTGCTGCATTAACTCATTCTAACTGTCAATATAAGCTTTTGTTACTCATAATATGATTGCAATTATATTTATGTATGTGATAAAAACATCTGACAAACACATAAAAACCAGAGGGCAGCAGATCATGTGAAAATATAATATTTGTGTCATTCTCAAAACTTTTGGCCATGACTGTAGATAGCAAGATAAACCTGCCTTAACTTTAATACTCGTATAAAGCTTTTGGATAGAGATTGTATTCTGTATAAGTAACAGTGAGAATTTCTGTTATACCTCGGACTCCTATGTAATCTTCGCAATGATTCTAGCAGACTTGTTAATTGACCTGTATCTGTTTGGTTTTATTGTACTTCTATAATTTGTACAAATGTATTTTTACAATTATAAAATAAAAATTATTTTACAAAAAAAAAAGAAAAAAAAGAAAATTAGGGTCATTTAGTTTAGAAAAAAGAAGACTGAGGGGGAGATCTAATAACAATGTATAAATATATCAGGGGTCAGTAGAGAGATCTCTCCCATGATCTATTTACCCCCAGGACTGTGACTGTGACGAGGGGACATCCTCTGCGTCTGGAGGAAAGAAGGTTTGTACACAAACATAGAAGAGGATTCTTTACGGTAAGAGCAGTGAGACCATGGACCATCTCTGCCTGAGGAGGTGGTGATGGTAAGTTCATTAAAAGAGTTCAAGAGGGGCCTGGATGTATTTCTGGAGTGTAATAATATTACAGGTTATATTTACTAGAGATGGGTCGTTGATCCAGGGAGTTATTTTGATTGCCTGATTGGAGTCGGGAAGGATTTTTTTTCCCCTAAAGTGGGGAATATTGGCTTCTACCTCACAGGGGTTTTTTTGCCTTCCTCTGGATCAACTTGTAGGATAACAGGCCGAACTGGATGGACAGATGTCTTTTTTCGGACTTATAAACTATGTTATGTTATGTTACAATGTAAATATAGCTTGTTGAAAGGCCAATCAACAAGCGTTTAAGATGTGGGCACTTGGAATCCATCACAGTCATGCCTAGTATTGGTATGGCTGCAGGGGCCCTAAAGGCTCATGGGCCCTGGTGCAAGAGTTCAGCTTGGGCTCCCCCCCCTTCCCTCAGCGCTGGTGCACCTAGCTTTTCTGCCGGCCAAGTCAAAAATTGAACCCCCCCCATGCCAAATTCTGACTCTAACCTTTTCCCTCCTAACATTACATATATCACTACAGAACATACAGGTTAAGGCTACATTCACACGACAGTTGTTTTTGCAGCCTCTGATCTGCTTATTTTGCGGCTCAGATGCGGACCCATTCACCATTCACTTCAATGAGCACTGTGTGCTGTCCGCATCTGTATGTCCATTCCTATTTTTGTCCGTTTTGGGGACAAGGATAGGCATTGTTACAGTGGATCTGCCAAAAAAACGGATTCCATACGGAACATCATCCTTTTTTTGCGGATCCGCAATTTGTAGACTGCAAAACACAACGCTCGTGTGAATGTAGTCTAATACAACGCCTTATACCTCTTACATCCAGTGACGTCTATATGTAGATCTTCTCTTTCCTCATCTTCTCCTTTCAGACCAGACGCCATTTTTCAGCCATTTCTCATCTCTGCAGTTTGACAGAAAAAAATCTTAGTTTACTACTTTTCCATCATCCTCCCGACTTCTGGACAAATCATCCTACCATCCCCAGTACTGTGCCACTAGTACCACACAGGTAGTGCTCTTCAATAATTATTGGCACACAGTGTCCTAAAATAACTGCGTCCAGCAAATAGTGTCCCTGACAGTAATAGTGTAAACATAACGTCCCCCAGAAATAACTGTGCTATGCTGATACTGTCAGGGTGCCCCCCACAGTAATAGTGCTCCCCAAAGTCCCAACTAATAATTCTCTGCCAGAGTGCACTTGTTAGTAATAGTGCCCCCAACAGTACTAATGTCCCCACTGTGCCCCAGAAGTAATAATGCTTCCAATGTGCCAGTAAGAAGTGCCCCAATAATGTGCCAGTAAGAAGTGCCCCAATAATGTGCCAGAAGTGCCCCCAAAATTTCACCCCAATAATTTGCCAGTAAGAAGTGCTCCCCACCCATAGATGCCCCCAAATTATGTGCCAGTAAGAAACACCCCAATAATGCACCAGAAGTTCCTCCCATTGATTTCCCCCCAAAATCATGTGCCAGTAAAAAGTGTCCCACCCCCATAGATGCCCCCCAAAATATGTGCCAGTAAGAAATGCCCCCCAAATTATGTGCCAGTAAGAAGTGCTCCCCACCCATAGATGCCCCCCAAATTGTGTGCCAGTAAGAAACGCCCCAATAATGCACCAGAAGTTCCCCCCATTGATTTCCCCCCAAAATCATGTGCCAGTAAAAAGTGTCCCACCCCCATAGATGCCCCCCAAATTATGTGCCAGTAAGAAATGCCCCCAGTGTCCCCATGTGCCAGTAACAAATGCCCTCAGTGCCTCCATGTGCCAGTAAAAATGCCCCAGTGCCCCATGTGCCAGTAACAAATGCCCCCAGTGCTCCCGTGCCATTAAGAAATGCCCCCAAGTGCCAGTAAGAAATGCCCCCAGTGCCAGTAAGAAATGCCCCCAGTGCCCCCATGTGCCAGTAAGAAATGCCCCCAGTGCCCCATGTGCCAGTAACAAATGCCCCCAGTGCCCCATGTGCCACTAACAAATGCCCCCAGTGCCCCCATGTGCCAGTAAGAAATGCCCCCATGTGCCAGTAAGAAATGCCCCCCAGTGCGCCCATGTTCCAGTAACAAATGCAAATGCCCCCAGTGCCAGTAACAAATGCCCCCATGTGCCAGTAACAAATGCAAATGCCCCCAGTGCCAGTAACAAATGCCCCCATGTGCCAGTAACAAATGCCCCCAGTGCCCCCAATAGCGCTCCGGTCCGTGATTGCAACAATAAAAAAAATAAACACTAATACTTACCTCCATGGAGCTGGCAGCGATGCGATGCAGGCCTCTTCCAGCCTGTGTCCCGCGCTGTACGGCTCAGGCGGCGCGATGACGTGCATCCTATCAGAGGAACGGGCAGGGGAGACGCCTCTCCCTCCCCTGCCCCGCAGTATAGGCATCTGTATCGTCGTCCTAAAGACGGCGATACAGATGACTATGGAGATGAGCGCTTCCACAACTGCGACCGCTGCGACCCCTATAGCTATGCCACTGTATGGCTGTGATTGACCATGTGACCCTGCATGCATAAATGCCGGATCACATGGTGAGCAGCCATTCTGCTCTAACTAGTGTATGGGCAGGATGCTGCTGAATGCAAGGAGAGTGTTAGCAGTGTTCCAGATGGCGACCAAAATGGTCGCCAATGCAACTTAAAATTTACAAATCGCGACAAGACTTTTTAGTCTTGTCAAGTCTTGTCGCCATTTGTGCTCTTAGCACACTCCATGTTCCCTCAGAAGCACAGGGGAGAGGGAAGCTCTCTCCCCCTCCCCACTGTGCTACTGCTGCCGCTGCCACCAATGAGGAGTGAGAGGGGCGGAGGAGGGGAGGGGCTGTGGCCGCTGCGCCACCAATGAACATAACTATGTTTAAAGGGAACCTGTCATCAACTTTATACTGATCGTACTGAGGGCAGTATAAAGTAGTGACATAAATGCTGATTTCAGCGGTGTGTCACTCATGAGCTAAAAGTAAGTGGTTGCTGAGAACCAGCATCATAATCATTGCAGCCCAGGCCTTGAAAAGAGTCAAATCTACCTGAGAAGAGTCATGGTTATTCCTAATCTCCTGCTCTCCCGCCCATCTGCTGATGATTGGAAGTTGTCTCCTAGAGAGAAAGGGAGAAATCCATCTAGAAGACTGTCAATCATCAGCAGGAGGGCAGGGAGAGCAGGAATTCATGAATAACCATGACTCTTCTCATGAAGATTTGACTCTTTTCCAAGCCTAGTCTGCAATGTTTGTGATGTTGGTTCTCGGCAACCACTTACTTTTAACTTATAAATGACAGACCGCTGAAATCAACTCACCTGTCTCTACTTTATTCTGCCGTTAGTATAATATATATAGTATTAATACAAGTACAGGAGGCGGGTGCCAGCGCATAATCACATAGCCGGCGCCTGGCCTGTAAGACAAGGAGCTGCGATACGCTGCAGTTAACCCCTCAGGTGCCGCACTACCGCTGATCGCAGCTCCCTGTCATACAGGTCGGGTGCCGGCTATGTGATTCTGCGCCGGCACCCGCCACCTGCACCTGTATCAAATATGTATGTTCATTGGTGGTGCAGCGCAACCCCCCCACCCCAGTATTAGTCATCGGTGGCGCAGTGCGCCCCCCACCCCCATTGGTGGCAGTGGCCACAGGTCCCCCCCCTTCATTGGTGGCAGTGGCATTTCCGATCGGAGCCCCAGCAGTGTTATTGCGGGGCTCTGATCGGTTACCATGGAAACCAGGACGCTACTGAAGTCCTGCCTGCCATGGTAAGCTCCATGCTGCCGTGTGCACAAAGCACAGGGTAGCAGGGTGAGTGTAAAGTCCTATTCACCCTAATAGAGCTCTATTAGGGTGAAGAATAGGACAAGAGTTCTAGCCCCTAAGGGGGCTAATATTTAGTAAGTAATAAAACAAAAAACAAAAAAACACCAATATATTAAGTTTAAATCATCCCCTTTCCCAATTTTACATATAAAATATATTATAATCAAATAAATAAACATTTTACATATCGCCACGTCCAAAAAGTCCAAACTATTAAAATATAAAAAAATATCTCCTATGCGGTGAACACATAACAGAAAAAAATAAAAATAAAAAACGCACAATTCGCCATTTTTTAGTCACCTTGTCCCCCCCAAAAAATAGGATAGGACTGTTCTATTATGGCCCAGACTTTCCATAAAATGCGGAATGCACACAGCTTTTTTTGTGTTTTATTTTTTTTCGCGCGGTATCGAATGGTATAGAGTATCACAATATCGCTTTTTTATGGTATCGAAACCGAATCAAAATTTTGGTATTGTGACAACCCTACAATCATTCTCATAGGCTTCAGGCTTAGAAGGCCTGAAGCCTAAGAGATAGTAAATACCTGCGCAGGCGTGTGTGATGACGTCATCACAGCCGACTCATGCGTGATGACGTCATCACGCCCTTCTGCGTCGGGACACAGCAAAGCAACGTGCTTCCATTTACCTGCCTGCATTCCTCCATCCCAGGCCATAGACCAGAAATGGTTGTGGCCTGCATCGTGAACCCCGGCAAACATGGGATACAGATGAGTTTCTTTTTTTTTTTTTTTCCACTGCCGACTTGGGGGACTAACAGAAAGGATAGCACTGCAGGGGGCATTGGGGACATAATATTGAAGGGCCCTGCAGGGGGCATTACTCAATTGGAGCACTATGAGGGACACTACTGGAGGGGCACTAGGGGACATTTCTACAGCAGGGGCACTGTGGGGGACATTACTACAGGAGGGGCACTGTGGGGGACATTACTACAGGAGGGGCACTGTTGGGGACATTACTACAGAAGGGTGGGTTTGGCTGATGTTACCACTGGAGGGGCACCGTGGGGGACATTACTATTGATGGTGCTTTGTGGGGGGGATATTACTAGTGGAGGGACATTACTAGTGGAGGGGCACTGTGAGGGACATTACTACTGGAGGGGCACTCTGGGGGACATTACTAATGGAAAGGCACTTTGGGGGACATTAATACTGGGGTTCTTTGTGGGGGGCGTAACTGGCAGCATTATTAGGGCATTCTAGAGGACTTTTTTTATACAGTGGACAGTATAAGGGCCATTACTGGTGGCACTGGGGACTTTTAATACTGTGGCCCTATAGGGGGCATTACCAAGGCATTTTTTAAATGAGGGCACTATATGGGGCATTACTGAATGCACTGGGGGGGGGGGCAATTTAATCCTGGGGCACTATAGTAGGATTTTTTGTACATGGGCATTACTACTAGGGGCACTATAGGGGACATTAATACTGGGAGCACTATAGTGGCAATTTTACCTCGGGTGAAATAGGGGATATTAATGCTGAAGGCACTGTAGGAGCATTTCTATTACAGGGACATAATAGGGGACAGTATTTTGGGGATACTATACAGGCAACATAACTGGGAGCACAATATAGGGTTTTATTATTACTGGGGACATTTTAGCAGACATTATTATTACTGGGGGAAGGAACGCTAGAGAGCATTATAATTGCTGGAGGCACCATAGGGACATTATGTCAACTGGGGTCACTATTTTTTCAGCAGGAGCATTGGGGAGCACAGTGGGCACAGGACTGGACAGGACACAGCAGGATGACGGGGTGGGGAAGTTGTGTTGAAAATATGGGGAGGCTTATAGAAAAATTGAGAAATCTAATATGTTTTTAACAAACTTTGCAGAGACTAGATGCAGCTGGAAGAATTTGTCATGGAGATCTGGGTCAGACGAAGGAGAAGCGTAAAGTGATGGTCTACATGACAGGAGATGTCACTGGATGTACAGTAGGAGGTACATGGTGCTGTAGTCTCCTATATGTTTCCTAGTGCTGGCAGGAAGTATGCTGTATGTACAGTCATGGCCAAAAGTTTTGAGAATGACACAAATATTATATTTTCACATGATCTGCTGCCCTCTGGTTTTTATGTGTGTTTGTCAGATGTTTTTATCACATACAGAAATATAATTGCAATAATATTATGAGTAACAAAAGCTTATATTGACAGTTAGAATGAGTTAATGCAGCAAGTCAATATTTGCAGTGTTGACCCTTCTTCTTCAGGACCTCTGCAATTCTCCCTGGCATGCTCTCAATCAACTTCTGGACCAAATCCTGACTGATAGCAGTCCATTCTTGCACAATCAATGCTTGCATTTTGTCAGAATTTGTAGGTTTTTGTTTGTCCACCCGTCTCTTGATGATTGACCACAAGTTCTCAATGGGATTAAGATCTGGGGAGTTTCCAGGCCATGGACCCAAAATCTCTATGTTTTGTTCCCTGAGCCATTTAGTTATCACCTTTGCTTTATGGCAAGGTGCTCCATCATGCTGGAAAAGGCATTGTTGATCGCCAAACTGCTCTTGGACGGTTGGGAGAAGTTGCTCTCGGAGGACATTCTGGAACCATTCTTTATTCATGGCTGTGTTTTTAGGCAAGACTGTGAGAGAGCCGATTCCCTTGGCTGAGAAGCAACCCCACACATGAATGGTTTCAGGATGCTTTACAGTTGGCATGAGACAAGACTGGTGGTAGCGCTCACCTCGTCTTCTCCGAATAAGCTGTTTTCCAGATGTCCCAAACAATCGAAAAGGGGATTCATCAGAGAAAATGACTTTACCCCAGTCCTCAGCAGTCCACTCCCTGTACCTTTTGCAGAATATCAGTCTGTCCCTGATGTTTTTTCTGGAGAGAAGTGGCTTTCTTTGCTGCCCTCCTTGAGACCAGGCCTTGCTCCAAGAGTCTCCGCCTCACAGTGCGTGCAGATGCACTCACACCTGCCTGCTGCCATTCCTGAGCAAGCGCTGCACTGCTGGTAGCTCGATCCCGCAGCTGAAACACTTTTAAGAGATGGTCCTGGCGCTTGCTGGTCTTTCTTGGGCGCCCTGGAGCCTTTTTGGCAACAATGGAACCTCTCTCCTTGAAGTTCTTGATGATGCGATAGATTGTTGACTGAGGTGCAATCTTTCTAGCTGCGATACTCTTCCCTGTTAGGCCATTTTTGTACAGTGCAATGATGACTGCACATGTTTCTTTAGAGATAACCATGGTTAACAGAAGAGAAACAATGATGCCAAGCACCAGCCGCCTTTTAAAGTGTCCAGTGGTGTCATTCTTACTTAATCACGACAGATTGATCTCCAGCCCTGTCCTCATCAACACCCACACCTGTGTTAATGGAGCAATCACTGAAACGATGTTAGCTGGTCCTTTTAAGGCAGGGCTGCAATGATGTTGAAATGTGTTTTGGGGGATAAAGTTCATTTTCTAGGCAAATATTGACTTTGCAAGTAATTGCTGTTAAGCTGATCATTCTTTATAACATTCTGGAGTATATGCAAATTGCCATTATAAAAACTGAAGCAGTAGACTTTGTAAAAATTAATATTTGTATCATTCTCAAAACTTTTGGCCATGACTGTAGAGCTGGCTCACTACTATGACCTGCGCCTCATCTTCTCCTCCAAGTCTTTTTTTAATTATAATTATATGTATTTAAATTTGGCGACTAAAAATTTAATTTGGCTCCTAAATTTTTCAGTTCAGGAGCCAATGGCTCCTAGGTATTTTTATAGTCTGGAGCACTGGTTAGGCTTTTATTATTTTAAAAAACGATTCTGGTCACCTGTAGGCATTATTAATCAGTGCAATACAACACTTTGCACCAGTGACACAGAAATACAATAGTTAATCAGTCTGTTAATTGTGTCGCTGATACATATATATTTTTGTGCTTCAAAACGCATTCCTTGCCGTTGTCACATGGAAATACAATAGTTAAAATGTCAGTTAATTGTGTCGCTGACACATACCTATATTTGGGTCCACCAAAACTATTCTGTTGTCGTTGTCACATGGAAATACAATAGTTAAAACGTCAGTTAATTGTGTCGCTGACACATACCTATATTTGGGTCCGCCAAAACAATTTTTTAGCCATCGTCACACAGAAATACAATTGTTCGTCTGTCAGCCTATCTGCTGGGTGACCGTAAAAAAATGAGGAAAGCCCCAAACAAGGGACTTGGACGTGGACGCGTTGCTGGTGTTGGAGCTCCTGCTGCAGGGAGAGGTCTGTGCCAGGTACATGCCCAAATGAAACACCTTCCTCTGGTGCACGCAGGTGACAAGATGTTCTGCATCATTTAGTAGGCCTAAATACAGCTCTAAGAATGCTGGGGCCAGAACGAGTAGAGGCGTTAGTAGATTGGATGGCTCAGAATGCCTCCAGTTCCTTCACATAGTCTACCTGGTGCACTGCTGAAAGCACAGAGTTGCCACTGGCAGTCCACGAGCATACGTCTTCCATCTCAACACCTTGCACATCAGCCAAGCAGCCTGAGCCCCAAGTCATGCAGCACTCACTTATGCTTTTTGATGACTCTACTGGCGGGGTTTCCGTGGGCTAGCCACCTAGCCCTGCCCCAGAAGTAGAAGAGATTGAGTGCACTGATGCCCAGCCACTTATGTTTGAGGATGAGGACATGGGAAGACTGCTGCAGCGCGTCTCTGATGATAATGATGAAACACAGGTGTCAACTACTGCAGCTTTCTGCACTGTCCAGAATGGTCAGGAGGGCAGGGATGAGCAGTGGGTTGTACATGATGCGGAGAATGATGAAGTCCTAGACCTCACATGGCATCCAGGTCATCAGAGTGACGTGTGCACTTTGTAGGAAGAGGTGGGGTTCACGCAGCCAGTACGCCTGCTACTGCCTAACGCACCAAGAGACATAGCACATCAAAGCCAGCGCAAAGGAGTTCCTGAAGAGAGGCATAAATGTTCTAAACCTGAGCACCACCTGCATGATCAGGCATCTAACTGCAAATCATGAGTTGCAGTGGAGTAAACACCTAAAAAACCACAAAAGATCTGAGGCTCCTCCTGCTCCCTCTTCTGCTGAGATCTTGGCCTCTTCCTGCCCCTCTGGAGCAACAGGGCCACCTGGCACCCCTCAAAGTCAGGATGTGACAGCAACACCACCACCTCAGTCAGCAAGCATCTCCACACTGTCCCATGGAAGTATTAAGCTGTCCATCCCCCAAAAACTGGAGAGGAAGATGAAGTTCCCCCTTCCCACCCGTGAGCCCTGGCCCTGAATGCCAGCATTTCAAAAGTCCTGGCCACTGAAATGCTGCCATTCCGTCTGGTGGAGACTAACAGTTGCCCCTCGGTACGTGTTTGTCAGCCGCTACTACTTTTCCAAGCGAGCCAAATAAAATCAGGTTCCACATAACCTCTGATACGTGGACCAGTAAACACAGACAGGAACGTTATATCTCCCTAACTGCCCACTTGGTAAATGTATTTGCTGCTGCACCCAAGGGGCAAAGTGGATTGGCGGACATCCTACCGCCACCGAGGATTACTGGAGGTTTCTCTGTGCCTCCTGTTGCCTCCTCCATCTACTCCGCTTCCTCCTCTACCACCTCCTCATCACATCAGAACACCTGCACCACCAACTTTAACAAAGTCAGGAGGAAATGACAGCAAGGTGTTCTGAAAATCATATGTTTAGCAAAAAGACCTCCCACTCTGGGAGGGCATGGACAAACAGACCGATGAGTGGTTGGTGCCACTGAGCCTCAAGCTCAGCCTGGTGGTGTTCAACAACGGGCGAAATCTCGTAGCAGCTCTGGGCCTAGCGGTTTCAGGCACATCCCATGCCTGACACATGTGCTGAACTTGGTGATGCAGAGGTTCCTGAAAAATTACGATATGTCAGAGCTGCTGCAGAAAGTGAAGCAGCTCTGCAGCACCTCTGGCATATAGTAATTTTGCAGGAACCTCTGCACTACCAAGTTTTGCACATGCGCCAGGCATTCTGCTGATGATCGCCTGTTTGCCCTGCAGCGTATCCTACCACATCATGTGTGACATACCCACAAGGTGGAATTCCACCTTGCACATGCTGGAGAGGCAATAGTGGGGTTTTAGCTGCAGGACGTATGGGTGAATCGCTCTGCGGAACAGCACCACTTCACCACCAGCGAGTGGACCTCCATGCGGGATGTGTGTGCCACGTTGTGCAGTTTCGAATTCTGTACTAACATTTCAAGCACCGATGATGCCGTCCTCAGCGTTACTATCCCACTTCTATGTCTCCTTGAAAAAACTCTTTGGGCAATGATGGATGAGGATGTGGCACAGGAGGAGGAACAGGGATCATTCCCCCGGTTATCATGTCAGTCGACCACAAGTGGCTCAGAGGTTGGGTTCCTGCACCAACAGCAGCCAGGTACACAACTTTCCAGCCAGGGCACAGTTTTTGGTGGAGGAGGAGGATGATGATGATAATGAGGATCTGCGTTCACAGCAGGGTGGCACCCAAATCAGCCAGGGAGAAGGTGATGCCCATTGAGAAACCCTGGCGTCTCCTCCTCCCTGTACCGATGCTTAGGATTAACATACTGAGCGCGAAAACTGCAGGGGGCACAGCAGGGCATATGAGTGGTATTTGAAAATACAAAGAACAAGGGTGTCAGCATCAGAAGGGGGTATCCCGCAAAGAAAGTTATTTAATTAAACTAAAAAATTCCCATGAATGGTCCTCTTTAAGAAAAAAACAAACAAGCAAAAAAAAAATCCATCACAACTTGTGAATTCTCCATTTCCCAATGTTTTGGGGCCTATGGTGACCAAAAAAACAAACATAAAAAAGGAAAAAAATTTGATATATACTCCAGCGCACTTTGAGAGTTCTCTATGCCATTTCCCAATGTTTTGTGGTCGACAGTTCCCAAAAAAATCTAATAAAATTATTTAACTAAGAACACCCCTTTTGCATCAATCTAACTGTTGTAGAAGAGGAAATTCCTCTGTGGAGTATGTCTGTGACACTCCAGCAATATTTTTTAAAAATTAAGAACACCCCTTCATCCATGTGACGGTTGCAGGAGAAGAAATTCTTTTAATATCTGGTCTCTAGATAGGGGACATATAGATATTAAAGAGACCCTGTCACCATGGAGTATACTAAGTTATATTACCGTGTTTCCCCGAAAATAAGACAGTGTCTTATTATTTTTTTTCCTCCAAAAAAAGCGTTAGGGCTTATTTTTGGGATAGGTCTTATTTTCAGGGAAACACGGTTTAAAGCATGCCCCCATCAGACCCCCGATCAGCCCACTGTGCCCCCTTCAGACCTCAGATCAGCATGCCCCCATCAGACCCCCGATCAGCCCACTGTGCCCCCTTCAGACCTCAGATCAGCATGTCCCATCAGACCCCCGATCAGCCCACTGTGCCCCCTTCAGACCTCAGATCAGCGTGCCCCCATCAGACCTCAGACCAGCCCACCCAGCCCCATAACAATAAAATAAAAAACTCCCCTTTCCTGTCCTGTGCCGCGGCTCCGGGTGCTCCTCTGGCTTCTGAGGCCGGCGCTGCACTGTCACCTGACTGCGTGCAGCGCCAGGTCATAGTGTGCGCACTACGTCCTGACGCTGTACGCGGTCAGGACAGTGCAGCGCCGGCCCTGGAAGCCTGTGGAGCGCTGGACCCGGAGCGGAGCCGCGGCACAGGACAGGTAAGGGGAGTTTTTTATTTTATTACTATGGGACAGGTTGGGCGGATCTGAGGTATGATAGGGTGCCGGCAGCGAAAATATACAAGTGAGCGCTTGTATGTATATATACACACATACACACACATACGTGTGTGTATGTATATATAATATATATATATATATATATATATATTATATATATATATGCAGTACAGACCAAAAGTTCGGACATACCTTCTCATTCAAAGAGTTTTCTGTATTTTCATGGCTATGAAAATTGTAGATTCACACTGAAGGCATCAAAACTATGAATTAACACATGTGGAATTATATACTTAACAAAAAAGTGTGAAACAACTGAAAATATGTCTTATATTCTAGGTTCTTCAAAGTAGCCACCTTTTGCTTTGATTACTGCTTTGTACACTCTTGGCATTCTCTTGATGAGCTTCAAGACGTAGTCACCTGAAATCGTTTTCACTTCACAGGTGTGCCCTGTCAGGTTTAATAAGTGTGATTTCTTGCCTTATAAATGGGGTTGGGACCATGAGTTGTGTTGGGCAGAAGTCAGGTGGATACACAGCTGATAGTCCTACTGAATAGACTGTTAGCTGCTTTTTTCTTGCCATAATACAAATTCTAAGTAAAGAAAAACGAGTGGCCATCATTACTTTAAGAAATGAAGGTCAGTCAATCCGAAAAATTGGGAAAACTTTGAAAGTGTCCCCAAGTGCAGTCGCAAAAACCATGAAGCGCTACAAAGAAACTGGCTCACATGAGGACCGCCCCAGGAAAGGAAGACCAAGAGTCACCTCTGCTGCAGAGGATAAGTTCATCCAAGTCACCAGCCTCAGAAATCGCAGGCTAACAGCAGCTCAGATTAGAGACCAGGTCAATGCCACACAGAGTTCTAGCAGCAGACACATCTCTACAACAACTGTTAAGAGGAGACTGTGTGCAGCAGGCCTTCATGGTAAAATAGCTACTAGGAAACCACTGCTAAGGACAGGCAACAAGCAGAAGAGACTTGTTTGGGATAAAGAACACAAGGAATGGACATTAGACCAGTGGAAATCTGTGCTTTGGTCTGATATGTGGGGGTGCTTTGCTGATGACACTGTTGGGGATTTATTCAAAATTGAAGGCATACTGAACCAGCATGGCTACCACAGCATATTGCAGCGGCATGCTATTCCATCCGGTTTGCGTTTAGTTGGACCATCATTTATTTATCAACAGGACAATGACCCCAAACACACCTCCAGGCTGTGTAAGGGCTATTTGACCAAGAAGGAGAGTGATGGGGTGCTACGCCAGATGACCTGGCCTCCACAGTCACCAGACCTGAACCCAATCGAGATGGTTTGGGGTGAGCTGGACTGCAGAGTGAAGGCAAAAGGGCCAACAAGTGCTAAGCATCTTTGGGAACTCCTTCAAGACTGTTGGAATACCATTTCAGGTGACTACCTCTTGAAGCTCATCAAGAGAATGCCAAGAGTGTGCAAAGCAGTAATCAAAGCAAAAGGTGGCTACTTTGAAGAACCTAGAATATAAGACATATTTTCAGTTGTTTCACACTTTTTTGTTAAGTATATAATTCCACATGAGTTAATTCATAGTTTTGATGCCTTCAGTGTGACTCTACAATTTTCATAGTCATGAAAATACAGAAAACTCTTTGAATGAGAAGGTGTGTCCAAACTTTTGGTCTGTACTGTATATTATTGAAGAAAATTTTAGGGTTAGTTTTACTCTCTTTGGCAACTAATCTCTCATTCTCTAGTTTGGCTGCTTTTATTTGTCTTTTACATGTTCTATTTTTTCCTTATAGTTCCTTAATTTTTCAATGCTTCCCCGCTTTCCTCCTGTTTAACCCCTTCCCGACCGCCGCCGTACATGTACGGCGCGCGGGCGGTGCGGGGACATGACGCCCGCTCGCGGGTGCGGCGGGCGTCATGGCCGGCAAGTCTCTGCTGTTTCTAACAGCAGAGACTTGCCGCATCTTACCTCCGTCTGCGGAGACTTCCAGGGCCTTCTGATGCCTTGATCACACGTGATCACGGCATCAGGATGCGTCTGAACCCGGAAGCCCACGCTTCCGGGTGGTGTACAGACGCCCCGATTGGCCAAACGGGGTGTCTGTACACCATATGAAAACTGTAATCCTCGCTGGTGAGGATTACAGTTTTCAAACTGCAATTCTTATTCTGGCCACTAGATGGCAGGCCAGGATAAGAAATGAGCAATTCATGGTTTTAACTGCATCTAGTAAATCCATGATTGCTCATAAAGAAAAAAAACAAAACACAATAGATCAGATGATATTTGAGCTTTAAAATAATCACAGAAAAATAAAAAAAAATGTTAAAAAAATATATAAAAAATAAAAAAGATATAAAAGTTCAAATCACCCCCCTTTCCGTATAAGTAAAAAATAAATACCTAAATAACAATAAATATAGATATCATGGGTATCACCGTGACCGAAAACGCCCGTACTTTTAAAATATAAAAAAAAAATTTCAATACGGCGAATTGTGTGGCAGAAAAAAGCGTCCAAATGGCGATTCGCAGTTTTTTGTCCCTTTTTTTTTCTAAAAAAAATTAAATAAAAAGTGATCAAAAAGTCATACACACCCCAGAATGGTATCAATAAAAACTTCAGACCGCCCCGCAAAAAATGAGCCCCCATACAGCTCTGTACACATAAATACCAAAAAGTTATAGGGGTCAATATATGACAAGGAAAAAAAAAAAAAAAAAAAGGGCAACTTTCTAATTATTTTATCACCATCTAAACGCAGGAAAAACTATACAAATTAGGTATTGCCGGATTCGTACTGACCAGTAGAATGAAAGTAACGGATCAGTTTTAATGCACATCGAATGCTGTAAATAAGAAACCCGTAGAACTGTAGCGGAATAGCGTTTTCTTTGCAATTTCACCCGGTTTGGAATTTTTTTCCCGCTTCCCACTACACCGTATGCAATATTAAATGGTGGCGTTGGAAAGTACAACTTGTCCCGCAAACAACAAGCCCTCATACAGCTATGTGAACAGAAAAATAAAAGAGTTATGGCTGTTTGAAGGCAGGGAGTGCAAAACGAAAATGCAGAACCGAAAAAAGCTCCGGTCGTGAAAGGGTTAAGTGATTTACGTGCTTTAAATGCAAAGCAATGAAACTGACACCTGGCGCTAATGGTGACCTCTCCCCCTATATCTATGGGCTGCAGTCTCAGTGGTGTTACTACACGAACACCGCAATAACCGGGTACACCTATAAATAATAATATAGACCGCGCACTATACTCCAAAATGTAATGACAAATACTCCTATGACCACATAATAACCAGTATGCGACCAGATGTAACAGGCTGTAAGTGTTACCTTATATTGAAGTCCACTTAGTTCCACCCTGGTGTTCTGTGTCGCTTGGCTGGCCACTGGATAAGGGGTATTCTGTTTGTAGATCGCGCTCCAGCCGGAAGCGCGATCACACTAAAGCAAATGTTTGCAGCTCGCGCTCTCAGCGGAGCAGCTGGTGACATCACCATTTAGCTACGGGTATACAGGAGAACTTAAATACCATCCAAAATGTTTCGGACAATAGCGTTGTCCTTCCTCAGGGAAATAGCTAACTGCTGCTTGCTGTGCCTTCTTTTATTTGCTCACACGGCTTAACCCCTTCCATGCCTTTCTGTGCTCAACTCAGTACTATTGCTATTGTATATATCTCAGCTTATGTTACTTGGGACCCCTTATATGTTATTCAAATGCAAACAATTCAATTTCCATATTCAACCCTATCGGTTCTAAAGTGTTTAAATTAAATATCCATCTAGTTTCTGCCTTGGACATTTTTGCAATGAAGTCCCCACCTCTCTTATCTCTATTAACCACTTCCACACCACAGAAGCTGGAACCTTCAAATTTTCCCCCATGTCTTTCCTTATAATGTCTCGAAAGGGGATGTCCATCATATTTCAGTTTAATATTATATATATGCTCCCCTATTCGTTTTTTTAGGCATCTTTTTGTATGGCCTATATATATCTTTTTACAGGGACATGTTACTGCATAGATGACTCCCTTTTGTATTGCATGATATAAATCCTTTTATCTTCTGCCTATATGTTTCATCAGTATTGTTAATTTGTTTCTGTATCTTCTTACTTATGCCTTTTTTGCACCCCATGCATTTCTTGCATGGGAAAAAAACTTCCATTTTTTTCCCCTTGTATGGATCTCATTATGGCACTTGTACTCTCTTTGTTTTTATTTATTAGATTTATACATTTATTAGTGGGGGCCACCATGTTTCCTATATTCTTCGCTCTCCTAAATACAAATTTTGGTTTATCAGGGATTTTTTCTCCTATTATTTTGTCCTCAGTTAATATATTCCAATATTTACAAACTGCTTTTTTGAAAGACATAGCCTGACCATTGTATGGTATGACAATTGAAGGAAATTCATTATCATATCCATTTACTCTATCCTTTTTAATAGTATTTGTTGTTATTACCTTATTGCTTTCATTTTTATCCTTATTTAATAAAACGTGTCTTTCAAGCTGGCCTATTTTAATTCTTTGTTCTGTTAATTTTTCACTATTGTACCCCTTAGATTAAAACCTATTTTGCATATTGATGGCTTCCTTCTCATACTCCTCATTTTTTGTGCAATTTCTCTTGATGCGTAAAAATTGGCTCTTTGGTATATTTTGTAGCCACTGTGGCAGGTGGCAGCTGTCCATAGAGATAAAACTATTAGCATCAGTGGGCTTATTAAAGGTTTTAGTGTATATCTGTTAGTTCTCAATATAAATAGTTATGTCTAAAAAGTGTATTATTTCCCTGCTGTAATTAAGGGTAAATTCTAGATAAAAATCATTTTTATTTATTTCATTTAAAAATAATTTAAGTTCCTCCTCCCCTTTATCGCAAATAAAAATCATGTCATCAATAAAACGCCGCCATAGGACGAGGCCCGCCCGGAGCCCACCATTAGGATGTATGTGGAGGTGCTCCCACCACCCCACA
>ONZH01000154.1:0-21538 GCA_900303285.1 Rhinella marina | reverse complement strand
CGCAAAAAACACGGACAGTGGCCCATGTGCAGTCCGCAACGCGGAAACGCACATGATAGAAATGCCTTTTCCTGTCCGTGGATCCGGACAAGAATAGGACATGTTCTATTTTTTTCCAGACCCACGGAACGGAAGTGCAAATTGCGGATCGGATGCGGACGATTTTTGCGGACGTGTGAATGAGGCCTGAGGCTGATGCTGCAGGTCCCTACCTTATGTAAATTTAGGTCACATGTCACTGCCAGCCAATCACTGCTGGGGAGGTATAGGGGCTGTTACATCACAGCAGGCGTTCCCACAGGCTTCCCTTTGATGCTGATTGGCTGAAAAAACTGGGCATTTCAAATTGGCAGTGACTCACGAATCTTCACGAATCTACGCTGCCTCGGGATGCCGAGCCGAGCCGAAGCGGGCAAGATCCGTGCGAATCCCAAATCTTGCCGCTCCGGCTCGCTCATCACTAGGTGGCTCCCCTGCTGATCCTGGTGTGGCACAAGTTGCACACCACAGTCCGTCGGTAATCCTCACTTTCTTTAAAGAACCTCCAGACTTGCGAACATCTAGGCCTCGGCATGGGAGCTTCACTCCGTGAAACAGTTGCTGATCTACTTGCTCTGGCCCTGCTTCTCCCTCTGGCCACCCCACTGCCTCTTCCAACCTGTTCTGGTGCTGCACTGTCTTGACTAGGCTTACCAACCCAGCTTGGGTCAGTCACCTCATCATCCAGCTGCTCTTCCTCCGATTCTTCACTCTGCTCCCCCCTGGGACTTACTGCCCTGACAACAACGTCAATGTTTGACAACCGTGTCTCATCATCATCCGACACCTCTTGACGCACTACTTGCACTAAGTCCACACTCTCATCACCCACAGACTGCAAAAGTTTTAAATTTTGGGCATCAGGACAGAGCAACTGCTCAGGTTGCTGTTGAGCAGTGGTTTGTGTCTCTGAGTAGGGTCCTGAAAAGAGTTCCTGTGAGTATGCCGGATCTGAATCCATATTTTCCATGGGGGGGTCAGACTGGGGGGAAGGAGGTTGAGCTGGCAGAGCCAGAGGTCTACTCCCTTGGCTAGCGTGGGTGGACTGTGTGGAAGACTGGGTGGTGGATAAATTACTGGAAGCATTATCCGCTATCCACGTCATCACCTGTTCACTCTGTTGTGGTTTCAATAGTGGTGTACCACGTGATCCTGTAAGTTGCAAGATAAAGCTAGGGGGCGAAAAACTCTGCGGCATTCTACTGCTCCCTCATCAGTAGAAACTGTGTCACCCAGCCCAGGACCATGGCCTCTGCCCCCCTACATCACTTGGACGCCCACGTCTTCGTCCTCGACCCTTAGCCCTTGGGTTCAACATTTTGTGTAATCACTAAACTGTAGAATTAATATCAAAAATGTATTCTCTAGACCGCGGCTAGTGTACCACACACCACAGAATTTTTCACTGGACTGTATTAAATGTATCCGAGAGAAAAAACGTATTCTCTAGACTGCCGCTAGTGTACCGCACACCACACAATTTTTCACTGCACTGTAGGATATATGAATGAGAGAAAAAATGTATATTTTGTAGACTCCGGCTAGTGTGCAGCACACAACAGTATTTTTCACTGCACTGTATGATATATAACTGAGAGAAAAAACATAGTCTTTAGACTGCGGCTATTGCACCGCAAGCCACTCAATTTTGCACTGCACTGTAGTATATATAACTGATAGAAAAAACATATATTTTGTATAATCCGGCTAGTGTACCGCACACCACACAATTTTTCACTGGACTGTAGGATATATGACTGAGAGAAAAAAGGTATATTTTATAGACTCCGGCTAGTGTGCAGCACACAACAGAATTTTTCACTGCACTGTAGTATATATGACTGAGAGAAAAAACTTATATTTTCTAGACTCCGGCTAGTGTAACGCACACCACACAATTTTTCACTGGACTGTAGTATATATAAAAGTGATAGAAAAAAACATTTTTTCTAGACTGCGGCTACTGTACCGCACACCACAGAATTGTTCACTGAACTGTAGTCACCGTCATGCTGTGTCAGGCTAAATTTTTGGGGGGTTCAGCTGCTATGTTAGTCTAACAAAGCCACTCTGGGGTTCACCGCCAAGCTGTAAACTGCAATCTCAGTCTTAACAAGTCATCCTGGGGTTCACCCCCATGCTGTAAACTGCAATCTCAGTGTGCATGTTTGCCCGTCTGGGATGGGGAGTGCTGGGCACTGTGCTGGGAGAACTTTGTGTACGCTGTGGACTACTGGGTGGGTGCGGAGAGGGAGACGCTTATGCCTGCGTCGTGGGGCGGAGGATAGGACAGCAGTGCCAGCATGAGCAGTGGTGTCACCCACAGGCGGTGATGGACCTTCGTTGCACCTAGTTAGGTGCTTTACTAACATGTGATGGGCATGTGCCTTGCCCATCTTGGTCTGGGTCAGCACAATTGTCTTGAGGGTCACCACCAGGCTATTGCCCAGAATTTCGCGTAATGGTACGATTAGGCAACCTCAGAGGCATCCAAGCATGCTGCCCCTGCTATTTCCTGTCCATTTCCGTGGTGTTTCCATCATTTTCTGAGGTTTCCAGGTTTTTACGCAACCTTCCCTGTGCAGAGCTTTGGTCCCCTGCAAAAAATGCTCGAGTCTCCCATTGACTTCAATGGGGTTCGTTTTTCAAAACGAGCACCCGAGCATCCGGAAAAATTCGACTCGAATAACGAGCACCCGAGCATTTTAGTGCTCGCTCATCTCTACTTATGAAATAAGTGTGAAGTTTTAATACAACACTGGTCTCCAGTTTTGGATTAAATAATTGCATTGAGGCATGATCTACATAAATTGGCTACAGTCACATACGTTCTGTTTCAGTGTCTAGGGTAGCACAAACATTAAATTCATGACTGCCAAAGACAAAGCCAAGGCAGCTTCATGTGAGATTCATATTATCACTGAGCTAATATGAATTTATCAAATTAAACTATTGGCGCATGATTAATATTTTATTGCTGTTAAAATGTAATTGGAGGCATATGAGAACAGTTTCACATTTTACATGAACTTAGTGTGTAAATTTTAAGGATCTGATTCCTTATCTCATTTGTGATTAGCATTTACGTGAAGCACATCATCTCATTCAAAAGAGAAAACAACATGCAGACGCCATACTCCACACCAAAAAAGTATATTGATGAATTTAACCCTTTAGAGTACTATCAGACATACTATGCTACCGGACAAGGAATCTTTCTCGGAGATTGGACAGACTTTTCCCTACAGAATCTGCATGAAACCTTTGGTCCAGGTAAATAAACTTTAATTTATTATTATTTAATGAATTGATATGTAAGTAGAATGAGTTTAATAAATCCAGGGTATTAGTACATTTCAGTAAGACTTGCATAACCTTTGTATAAAAATAATTTGCTTGAATAATTTGAAGTACGTATATCTTACATTTAATAATAAGATGAATAGTATATACTGTACAAAATGTTTGTGTTACAATTGAATTTGACACCTAGACTTTTAAGACTACTTTCACACTAGTGTTAATATTTTCTGGTATTCAGATCCGTCATAGGGTCTCAATAACAGAAACAAACGCTTCCGTTTTGTCCCCATTCATTGTCAATGAGGACAAAACATAACTGAACAGAACGGAGTGCTCCAAAATGCATTCCTTTCCGTTGTCACACCAGAGAGCAGCATGCTGCGGTTTGCTTTCCATCCTGGGATGCGGAGCAAAACGGATCCGTCATGACCCACAATGCAAGTCTATGGGGACGGATCTATTTTCTCTGACACAATCTGAGACAATAGAAAACGGATCCGTCCTCCATTGACTTTCAATGGAGTTCATGACGGATTTGTCTTGGCTATGTTAAAGACAATACAACCATATCCATTCATAACGGATGCAGATGGTTGTATTATCAGTAACGGAAGCATTTTTGCTGAACCCTGCTGGATCAGGCAAAACACTGTGTGAAAGTAGCCTAAGGTTCCAAAGAGGCATGCCTGAACATCTGGCTGTACCCTGATAGTCATGGCCAGTGGCATAGCTAAATGCTCATGGGCCCTGGTGCAAGAGTTCAGCTTGGGCCCCCCTACCCTCAGGATTTTGTGGCAAGGGGCTAGGGTGCACCTAGCCTTTCTGCTGCTGGAAATTTAAAATGACACCCCCTCCTCATGACAAAATGTCCACCAAAACCCTTCCATCCAGCCCTACTACTAAACACATACTTGGAAAACATTACATACAGGGTAATACAGCACCACATGCCTCTTACATCCAGTGATGTCTCAACTGATGTAGATATTCTCTTTCCTTGTGTTCTCCATTCAGACCACTACAAAAATGGTCCCTATAATGTGTATCAGTATAAAAATATCCCCTTATAATGTGCACCAGTACAAAAAATAACCCCTTATAATGTGCACTAATACAATAATACATCCTTACAATGTACGCAGGTACAAAAATGCCCTTTTATAATGTGTGCCAGTGCAAAAAATACCTCCTTATAATGTGTGCCAGTGCAAAAAATGCCCCCTTAAAATATGCGCCAATACAAAAATGCCCCCTTCTGTGCGCCAGTACAAAAGTGTCCCCTTCTGTGTGCCAGAACAAAAAATATCCCCTCTTAATGCCCACAGTAGAGTCAATGTCCCCATAGTGCTCCTATTAGTGTGTGCCAGTAAGATATTCAGATATCATTGGAGCACAGAAGGGTATAAAAAGTCCATAAGGTCTAGATAGAATGTCACTTAGGATACAATGTCAGCATAATAGTACTATACAGTAGGAAGTGGGAAAAATCCACACAAGTTGATAGCATGCCTACTATATTGTTAATTTTTCTACAGATTTTAACCATTAAACACATACAGATGTTGCTGTATATGGTAGCTGCCGTGTTGCTATATTGAACAATTCACTAACATAAAACATATAAAGTATACAGAAGTATTTGTGCAGCCCACACTAAAGGGTAATTCTCATCAATTATGCTAGGACCACCTGTTGCAGCTGGGCGGGCGGTCAATACGCCTCAACGATGCTGCCAAAACCAGACGACCATGCAAGCTGCGGTGGTTTTCTGAAAGATAATTTTAAAAATTGGTTATCAGTTAATTGCCTATTGTAAATGAGCACCCAGCCGTGCCGTGCTGCGTGCTGCATACGGCGGGTCCGCAATATACGGGCACTGGCCGTATGCAGCCCGCATCACGGATCGCGGACCCATTCACTTCAATGGGTCCGCGATCTGGGAGATGCGGAGCGGAGGCACGGATCGGAACACCACGGAAGCACTATGGTGTGCTTCCGTGGTGTTTCTGGCAGTGCCTCCGCACCGCAAAAAAGTAGTGCTTGCGCAAGCACTACTTTTTTGCGGTGCGGACCCTTGGATGCGGATCGCGGACCCCATTCAAGTGAATGGGTCCGCCATCCACATGCGGTGGCCTCACAGTCAGTGCCCATGCATTGCGGACCGCAGCACGGGCACGGACGGCACACGTTCGTGTGCATGAGGCCGTAGACTCCTGATTTTCAAGCTGCGAATCTGAAGTTTGCACTGTCTTTTATCTCTAAGGTGGTGTGAAAGGAGACATACTAATCGACTTTGGAGCTGGACCCACAATTTACCAACTGCTCTCTGCTTGTGAAGTGTTCAACACCATTATAACCTCTGATTTTCTCGAGCAAAACCGAGAACAATTGAAAAAATGGCTGAGAAAGGACCCAGATGCCTTAGACTGGTCTAATTTTGCCAAATATGTGTGTGAACTGGAAGGAAAAAGGTACATCATAGAAAATGAAATTATAAAATATAAATAGGTTACACAGAAACTTTGGAAATTATACTGTCATCAAACCATACATAGTTAGCAAGCTGTAAGTATCAGTGTAAGCTGTTTAACCTTTTCTAATCCAGAGGTTTTTTTCATTTTTGCGTTTTGCCTTCGCAGAGCCAGAACTTTTTAATTTTCCATTCAAGTAGCCGTATGAGGGCTTTTTTCTGTGGGACAAGTTGTACTTTCCAACCCAACTATTTAGTATTGCATTTGATGTAGTGGGAAAAAATTCCAAATGGGGTGGATTTGGAAAAAAGCAATTCTGCCACAGTTTTATGGGTTTTTTATTTACGATGTTTGATGTGTAAAAACACTGACTAATTACTTTCATTATACCAGTCAATTTGAATTGGGTGATACCTTATATGTATAGTTTTTCATGCATTTTGATACTGATAAAATAATATAAACCTTGGAAAATGTATTTTTTCATAGCCATATTCTGACCCTTATAACTTTTTTGTAATTATGTGCTTGGAGCTGGGCGTTTTTAGGTTTTTATAGTATGTTTTTTTTATAGTTTAGAATTTTTATAGTTTTTTAATTTTATTTTTAAAAACTATATTTTTTCTTTTACACTTTTTGTGCCAAAAAGCAACACAAATAGAACAAAAATACACCCGAACAAATAATAATAAATGACCCCATGTGTATGCAGATTGCCACAGCTTTCGGTGGGCTGAAGCCTGACACCAGTATGTTTAAAAGGTAAACCTCTCTCCACTCCCACAGAATCACCAACCTCCCGCCGCCACAAGAAGCAGAAGCCACAGCAGCAGCGAGTTCAGTCTCCTTAACATGATGGAGCAGCTTTTTCATGTCCCACTCCATGCTGAGGCAAATCAGAAAGCCGAGAACTCCCACCTCAATGTCCAGGTTCAGGGCTACCTACACTCTGGCGAATACCCTGTTCCCTGACCCCATAGATTTCTCGGCAGGCAGACTTGAACAGTAAACTGCAAAATACTCCCTCTTTATTGCCCAACCACTAATGTCATCTTGGAGTGGGTTTTCAATGCCACAATTGGGCACGGTGACCCAAATGGACCAAGTTGTCCTCCTCCAGTGTACAAAGCATTACTTTTGTCAAAATGAACCAAGCCTGGATTAGGGAGGATTTTCACACTCCTCTAACTGAGGCCAATTAATAGATCTGACCTTGCCAATGTTGCTGTCTGCCTGCCTTACTGCCTACCATCATGTTATGTATGGCTTCTGCTGCTGCCTCCATCATGCCACTGCCACCACCATGTCACTGCTGTGCTGCCTCTATCATGGCACTGTCACCTTCATGTCACTGCTTCTGCCTGCCTAACATGATGTTCTATATGACTGCCCACATTGTGCCCCCTCACAGTAGTTATGCCCACATTGTGCCCCCTCACAGTAGTTATGCCCTCATTGCACCCCTTCCCAGAAGTTATGCCCACATTGTGCCCCTCACAGTAGCTATGCCCACATTGTGCCCCTTACAGTAGTTATGCCCACATTGTGACCTCTCATAGTAGTTATCCCTTCATTGTGCCCACTTCACAATAGATATGCCCTCTCTGTGCCCCCATAACAGTTATGCCCCCTTGCAGTAGTAATGCCCACCCTATGCACACACCACACCGTATAGAAGACACACTTTACACGCTAAACACTTTAGTGTTTTGTCAGTGATTTTCATCAGTGATTTGTGAACTAAAACCAGGAGCAGGTCAAACCACAGAACAGGTGCAGTCTTTCCCCTCACACCTGATCTCCGAGTATGTTTCGCTTCTGGTTTTGGCTCACAAATCACTAAAGGAAATCACTGACCAAACACTAAAGTGTGAATGAGGATTAGAAAGAGAGATTTTTTTATAGGCTAGTTCATAATGAGCCACTTTTTCTTCTGACAATTAAGACTTGTTTTCTCATAAAACCATGTGTGGCTAAACACCATCTGCTCCTGATAAGGCCTCATGCACACGAACGTGTGCTGGCCGTGCTGCGGGACGCATACGGCGGGTCCGCAATAAACAGGCACCGGCCGTGTGCAGCCCGCATCACGGATCGCGGACCTATTCACTTCAATGGGTCCGCGATCCGGGAGATGCAGAGCGGAGACACGGATCGGAACACTACGGAACACTACGGTGTGCTTTCGTGGGATTTCTGGCCGTGCCTCCGCGCCACAAAAAAGTAGCGCAAGCACTACGTTTTTGCGGTGCGGACCCTCGGATGCAGATCGCGGACCCCATTCAAGTGGATGGGTCCGCGATCCGCATGCGGTGGCCTCACGGTCAGTGCCCGTGCATTGCAGACTGCAGTTTGCGTCCCCCAGCACGGGCATGGCCGGCACACGTTCGTGTGCATGAGGCCTAAGGGACATAACTACTGTGAGGGGGCAAAATGAAGCTTTGTAATATAAAAAAAAAAGCATAACATATATGCCAGTGCAGTGTGTTTTTAAAAATGTTGTTTACTAATGCCATCAAACATGTGTTTACCCATAATTACAGTATGTATGTCCGTGTCACTCATGATTTACTATTGCTGTCATTGCATTCAAGAGTTGGGGGTGAAAAAGCAAAAAAAAAAAAAAATAATAATAATGAATAGAAATAATGAGGGAGGTTTATCAAACTGGTGTAAAGTAGAACTGGCTTAGTTGCCCATAGCAACTAATCAGATTCCACCTTTCATTTTCCAAAGGAGATGTCAAAAATGAAAGGTGGAATCTGATTGGTTGCTATGAGCAACTAAGCCAATTCTTCTTTACACCAGTTTGAAAATCCCCCCAATATATTTTCCTCTAGTCTAGGGGACTAAAGGGTGTTATATACCCATTTCCAGGGCAATTGGAGACAATATGGTTTGGCCTGAACCGATCCTGGTCTGAACCAAACTTTTTAAAGAAATTCTGCGAACCTCAACAAGTTTTCTCATCTCTACTGCATAACATGGATTATACATATTTTATAACCATTCTGAACATTAAGAATATAGTTTAAAAAAATCCAATATGTTTACATTTTATATCAACAGTGATAATTGGGAAAAAAAGGAAGAAACGTTGAGGAGAAAAGTAACCAAAGTGTTGAAGTGTGATACTCTTGCGGAAAAGCCATATGATCCTGTGCCTATGCCAGAAGCTGACTGTCTGATTAGCTGCCTCTGCTTAGAAGTTGCATGTAAAGACCTGGAAGACTTCACCAATATACTAAAAAAGTTTAAGGAGCTACTTAAACCTGGGGGTCACATTATAATTCAGAGTGTTCTTAATTGTTCATTGTACTTTGTTGGTAAGAAAAGTTTTTACTGTTTGTCAATCACCAAGGATGAACTGGAACAAGCATTTAAAGAGGCGGGGTACGAAATTGTTAAACTGAAAGTGGCACCACGATCTGAAAAGATCTGGGCAAATGTTAGTGATCATTCTGACTATTACTATATCCATGCTCGTAAACCACAGAAAGAATAAGGCTGCATTCAGGCAGCTGTATGGTATATGTCTTCATATGAGTTACAAATATTTAGTGTCATGAACAAGATTGGATCCCACTGGGACAAAGCTAGGAATCTGATCCAGTTCTTGGCATAAACTATTTGGTTCCCGAACAGAGCTGTATTACGGTTGTCTAAATGAGTACCTGTCATTTCATGTGACTTTTAATAACAACACCGAATTTTCCCCCAAAATTTGTTTGGATCCAAATTTATTGGTGATGAAGTGCGTTAAAAATCAGCTGTTTCCCAGCTGCAGAGAGCCTGTAAATCAATGTACAACACCACGCATTGCAGAAACATACATAGCTAGTCCGCTGTGGTAGTGAAACAGTTACTGTGAGGCTTCTTTCACACAAACGTTTTGTTTTGCGGTCCGCAAATTGCGGATCCGCAAAAAAAAAAAACGGATGACATCTTTGTGTTTTCCGTATTTTGCGGATGGAACAGCTGGCTCCTAATAGAACAGTACTATTCTTGTCTGTAATACGGACAAGAATAGGACATGCTCTATTTTTTTTTTTGCGGGCTACGGAATGGACATACGGATGCGGACAGCAGAAATGAATGGGTCCGCATCCTATCTGCAAAAAATGCAGATCGGGGCCCACAAAAATAACGTTCATGTTAAAGAAGCCTTACAGGTCAATGTTCGCATCAGGTATAAAGAACTGTGCAGTGGCCCATGATTCTACTATCAAGTGAAAAAGCGCACTCCTTTTACACCGTTGTCAGCTGATTCCACATAGATTTGTACAGAACCTGTTCTGTTACCCTCTGATACAAGTAGTGACAGAGAGGAGAGGGTGTCAGCAGTAAGTTTGTGTTGACGTCCCTGTTTATTTTTCCCTTCTTCTGATCCGTCACAGGAACAACCCCTAAAAAATGGATACTGTGTTTTGAGCATCCACCTTCGCCAGTAATCCATCAGTATTACTAAAGGTAAAAAAAAAACAGGATCGGATCCAAAACAGAGATGACACATGACTGAAATATTTGCAAGTCTTTGATGTTTTGTACTTACTCCTGCTTTTGGATTCCAAATCATGAGCATATATTGATGCAAGCTACGGTGTGATAGAGGCCTTTGGATGCTTCAAAGAGAGTATCCGTTGTGTTTTTAATTTTTCCGTCCTTCAGACAGATCTGAAGAAGGCTAAAATAAATGGTGATGCCGACAAGGCCAAACAGGGACACTAGTGGCCTAGTCACAGCTTGCTTTATGGATATGCTTGGCCTAGTCACAGAGTGTAGAAGATGGCAACAGTGTGAGGAGTCAACATACTGTAGTGGCCCTGTCACAGAGTATTTAGGTGGCAACTGAATGATGAGTCAACATAATGGCCCAGTAACAGACTGGTTAGATGGCAACCACATGATGAGTCAACACAATGGCCTAACCACAGAGTAGGGGGGTGGCAACCTCATAAGGAGTCAATACAATGGCCAATTCACAGAATGTTGAGGTGGCAACCGCATGAGGATTCAACACAGTGGCCCAGTCACAGAATGGTGAGGTGGCAACCACATGAGGATTGGGGGGCAGTTTCATGTTTTAAGAATCTGCTGTGTGTGTCCTTAGCTCATGTATTTTGGATGATATAGGGCAATAGGAGAGTAAGCAGAAATGTGATCTAGTGTAACTAACTGGTCACTGGCAGTCTCATAACCTAGGTGGTGTGGGAAGGTGCACACCCACTATCACAGGTTTACCTCAGCTACATCTGAGCAGATTAGGACACAGACAGCAGTTTTTTTAAGGTCTGTTAAGCTCACATGTTATTAGTTTTAAAACATTTAATAAAAGTTACTAATTATTTTGCAACTAAATATCTGGGTCAAGTTGGGTAATGGACCTACTGATGGTCATAGATTTAAACACATGAGAATTTAACACAGTGGCACAGTCACAGAGTGGTGATGTGGCAAGCGCATGAGGATTCAACTTAATGACCCAGTCACAGAGTGGTTAGGTGGCAACCGCATGAGGAGTCAACACAGTGGCCCAGTCACAGAATGGTGAGTTTGGTGAGGGTGGCACCAGCATGAGAGGTCAACACAGTGGCCCAGTAAGAGTGTAGAACGTGACAACAGCATGAGTAGTCAACATAATGGCCCAGGCACAGGGTGGTTAGGTGGCAACCTCATGAGGAGTCAACACAGTGGACCAGCCACAGTCTGGTGAGGGTGGCAACATCATGAGGAGTCAACACAGTGGCCCAGTCACAGAGTGCAGAACATGGCAACAGCATGAGGAATCAACACAGTGGCCCAGTCACAGAATGGTGAAGGTGGCAATTGCATGAGGAATCAAGATAGTGGCCCAGTCATAGAGTAGTGAGGTGGGTGGTAGCAGGAGAAGATGGCAGCAGAGGCAACAGGTGTGTGGCATCAGGTGGGTGGCAGCATCAGAATAGTGGCTGAAGCAGGTGGCCAGAAAAAAATGGTCTTTTTTCACATTGTTTTGGTGTGGCACACAGAATGATCTAGTATGATGCATCAGGCACTGGAGTGTGGAAATCCTGGCTGATCCATGCATGATTTATCGTCACAAAGGTCAGTCTCTCAACATTTTAGGTGGAAATATGACTTCTTTGGGTAACTATGCCTCCCGCCTCACTAAACAGTGTGATGCCACACTACTGGCCGGGCAACAAAGCTTGTCCAAGGCAAACTCGGCCAGTTGTGGCCACAAAAAAATTTTGGCTGCCTATTAGTCTAGGGGATCTTAGGTGTTGTGTGGCACAGTGAAGTCCAAGTATGCCACCACCTGTTGGTTCAGGCTATGATCCATGTCTTGCTGCTGCTGGTGGGTCATTTCTTCAGTAGGAGCGTGAAGAAAAGAGCTCATTAGAGACTACAGACTTAAGTTGCTGATGATGGAGCTGGTGCTGCTCCTGTCCCCCTCCAGCAGCCATGGCAGTGCAACATGAGTGCAGAGGGCCCCCCGGGTTAGACCTTCATGAGGATGGGAGACGATGCACATAGGCATCGGCCAACTGACTACACAGGGTGTCTCGATAGTTTTGAGTGTACTCCCCATTTTGGAGTGGAAGCGAGGGTCTAATATGGTGGAGAGACAGTAGTCATCCCTCTGCCTATGGTGATAATATTGCTGTCAGTACACAAGCAAATCAGCATGCATCTGGCCATTTGCACAAGGGACTTGGAGAGACTCCCTGCCTCCATCTCCACTGCATACTGCCACGGTGTGTCTGGTCTTCCTCATCGCCCTCTAGCTCCTTCCGCTTCTCTCCTGTGACTTGTGCAGAAAAAACACCCATTTATGTGTACATTGCTTATGTGTAAATTTCCTCCTCCTCCAGTTCAGCCCCCACAGGGCTCAGGTGGACGTGAGATGTAGGCGCCACATCTCCTGCCCCCTAGCCAGCCAGATTTATATATTGATAGTGGGGCTTGCACAAATCGAATAGTATAACAAAACAGGATCCCCATAGGGTATCACATAGCCTATTAACATATACCCAACCTTCTAACTCCTCTGTGTTAAGGGGACGCTATAGAGGGTCTGAGGATAGGGGTTATAATCGCCCCTTTCTGCCCCCCCTTCCCTCACACATGTTGTAAGTTTCAAACAAATTGCTACATATGTCCTAGTGGACCTTGCGCGCCTTACAGCGCGGGCACAGCACCCACAATAGATAGGTGTACATGGGAGACTACCTCCTGGTGAGAGTTTTAGATGTGGTGTCAGTTATTTTAGAGAGATAAGCCCACCTGTTGAATATTGATGAAAAATTACCACATTAGCAAGTATGGCATTTTCCCCCCACCACTGTGCTGTCTGCTGCCGCTGCCTCATTGGGCCCTTGCACTGCTAGTTCTTTCTGGACAGGTAGCCTCCTGAGTACCAGACAGTTTAACTCAGGCACATTTGGCTCCAGACCTTACACTGCTGCCACTCTGCTGACTCACCGCCACGCTAGCACCCTGCTGGCTCAGCTGCTGCCCTGATGATGATGATGATGATGATGATGATGAAGCCCCCTCTTTACCCGGTTCTCACATATGCTTGGCTACATCATCATCCACTACTGTCTGCATGTCACTGATGTCACCCTCATCAGTCTCAGGGCCGTGTGTCTGACTGTTTGCAAAACCTGGCCCCATGCGTCTCTCATTGCCGCCACCTACCGGAGAAAGCAGAGGATCTCTCTTCCACATCTTAGCTAGGTCATAGTGCGTGCCGGCAGGGAACACAGTGGAGCGCGGAACCTGAGGACAGCGGCGGCCAGAAAAGTTAAGTATGCTTTTTTTAAAGTGGCTGGGTGGGCTGATCTGAGGTCTGAGGGGGGCGCGGGGCCCCCCATGAAATCATTGGAGCGGGGGCCTGGAGCAGTAGCTCCAGGTGCTCCAATTATAATCCGGCCCTGGCAGCGCGGCAGATATTAGAACATGGCAACCGCATTAAAGTGATGCGCGCGCCATGTTCTATGTATCGGACGGCAAGAAAACTCGGTATCGAGCTTCGGTACCGCACTAGGTACCGAAACCGTACCGAGTTTTCGATATATCGTGCAACACTACACTACACTAGCTAACACTGTCTGTCTCTTTTCCTTCCCAAAGCACAATGAGGCTGATGCTGCAGGTCCCTACCTTACGTAAATTTAGGTCACATGTCACTGCCAGCCAATCACTGCTGGGGAGGTATATGGGCTGTTACATCACAGCCGGCGTTCCCACAGGCTTCCCTTTGATGCTGATTGGCTGAAAAAACCGGGCATTTCAAACTTGCAGTGACGCACGAATAATCACGAGTCCGCGCTGCCTCGGGATGCCAAGACGAGCCGAAGAGGGCAATATTCGTGCGAATCACGAATATTGCCGCTTCGATTCGCTCATCACTAGTGAACACCCCAACATCTGTAATATCAGACTGCAATTTCACCCCAGTTACACAATTAAGGAGGGTTGAATTATGTATAAAAGAATGTGAACACCATAGAATCTATAGTATCAAGCTGTAATTTCACCCCAATTACACAATCAAGGACTAATTGATTGAATTATGTATAAAAGAAAGTGAACCCCCAAAATATGCTGTATCACACAATTTTTACCCCAATAACAGAATCAAAGATTAATGGATGTACTTATGTATAAAATAATGCAAACAATCTAAAATCAGCAGTATTAAAACACTTTTGAACCCCAATTAGTGCAGCAAGGTGTAATAGAATAGTTCCTATTAGCAAAACTTTTCACTGTTCAACTTGCCACTGCTCTCTATCAATAGTGTGGATCATGCCTTCGTATTATATCCATACACTATCTGTAAGCTATCCCTGAACTGTAATAGTAATATTTTGTGAATAAATTGTTTCCTAATCACTGTCCCTAGTGCCTGTAACGTCTCACATTGTACTACGTTCACTGTAAAATGGCGGAGACCAGGCAGGAGGAGACTTCTTATAGGGCTGCTGATTGGCTGATTGCACTGAATTATTGGTTATCATTTGTTCCTGGGCTTTTAACTTCCTCTTTCTAACATGTGCAGCAGCCATTTTAGAAAAAATATGATTCATTACCACGAAGCGCAAAAAAAATTTGACTTCATGACTAATCAAATTTTTCCTGAAATGCAGGTTAAATTCCACTTCATCAACTTCAATTTACTCATCTCAAACAAAATGCATACAGATGTGTCCACACTTAACTGATCACTTATCTCAACATGTCCTGAGATGTGTGTCACGAAGTGACGTTATAACTAAATTGGATAAATTGTAATACAACTTTCAGACACCTAAATAGCAAAATATATTGTATACATTAAACAAATCCCTCCGAAGGAT
Source organism: Rhinella marina (assembly GCA_900303285.1). NCBI lineage: Eukaryota > Metazoa > Chordata > Amphibia > Anura > Bufonidae > Rhinella > Rhinella marina. The sequence continues at coordinate 6,378 of ONZH01000154.1, read as the reverse complement.
TTTTTATTTTTTTTTTAGTGTGCAATGATTATCATATATTTTGCCCGCTGCCATTGTTTACCACTAGAGATGAGCGAGTAGTGTTCGATCGAGCCGGTATTCGATCGAATACTACGCTATTCGGCATACTCGATTTCAATCGAGTATAACGGCGATGGCGCACTTAGAATTCGTTTCCCCTCCCAACTTCCCTGGCGCTCTTTTTCCACCAATCAACATGCAGGGGGGGTATGACAGGCACGCTGAGCACGCTGGCAGCGCGAAAACAGCGTCTACATGGATTGGCTGGAAAAACCATGTGACCTCGAATATTAAAAACTCAGCTCTTCCTGCTCGTACGCATATGCTGCGTGAACTTAGTCAGGGACAGAGGCTGGAGAAGGGACAGACAGGTTTTAGCAGTTGGACAGGCAGGAGCGTGATTAAAAGCCCTTATCAGGGCTACTATAGTGCACTACAGTGATAGCTTTACTACAAGATACACTTTACAGAGAACGGCTGCCGTATTCAGGGATAGCTGCTGGAGTAGGGACAGAGAGAGCCATTAGTGGTGTATTAGGTGCTCTGCTACATACCAAACTATATTTGGCACTACTGTTCAGCGTTCTTTTTGGCTGAAAAACCCTGTTATATAACTAGTGTGTATATGCACCATCTGATCTGGCAGTATACGGCTGTGAATTTTATTTTATTTTTTTAAATACAGTTTATTTGGCTCTAGTGTTCTGGGTTCTGTGTGCCTGCAATACCCTTTTTGTATACCAGGTGTAAATACCCACCGTCTGTTCAGTTAGTACACGGCTGTGTACCTTGAAATATACAATATCTAGGCCATTTAATAGGCCACTGTACTGTGCGTTCTCTTGCTAAATTATCTCACATACCTGGTGTAAATACCCACCGTCTGTTCTGTTACTACACGGCTGTGTACTTTGAAATATACAATATCTAGGCATTTTAATAGGCCACTGTACTGTGCATTCTCTTGCTAAATTATCTCACATACCTGGTGTAAATACCCACCGTCTGTTCTGTTACTACACGGCTGTGTACTTTGAAATATACAATATCTAGGCATTTTAATAGGCCACTGTACTGTGCGTTCTCTTGCTAAATTATCTCACATACCTGGTGTAAATACCCACCGTCTGTTCTGTTACTACACGGCTGTGTACTTTGAAATATACAATATCTAGGCATTTTAATAGGCCACTGTACTGTGCGTTCTCTTGCTAAATTATCTCACATACCTGGTGTAAATACCCACCGTCTGTTCTGTTACTACACGGCTGTGTACTTTGAAATATACAATATCTAGGCATTTTAATAGGCCACTGTACTGTGCGTTCTCTTGCTAAATTATCTCACATACCTGGTGTAAATACCCACCGTCTGTTCTGTTACTACACGGCTGTGTACTTTGAAATATACAATATCTAGGCATTTTAATAGGCCACTGTACTGTGCGTTCTCTTGCTAAATTATCTCACATACCTGGTGTAAATACCCACCGTCTGTTCTGTTACTACACGGCTGTGTACTTTGAAATATACAATATCTAGGCATTTTAATAGGCCACTGTACTGTGCGTTCTCTTGTTAAATTATCTCACATACCTGGTGTAAATACCCACCGTCTGTTCTGTTACTACACGGCTGTGTACTTTGAAATATACAATATCTAGGCATTTTAATAGGCCACTGTACTGTGCGTTCTCTTGCTAAATTATCTCACATACCTGGTGTAAATACCCACCGTCTGTTCTGTTACTACACGGCTGTGTACTTTGAAATATACAATATCTAGGCATTTTAATAGGCCACTGTACTGTGCGTTCTCTTGCTAAATTATCTCACATACCTGGTGTAAATACCCACCGTCTGTTCTGTTACTACACGGCTGTGTACTTTGAAATATACAATATCTAGGCATTTTAATAGGCCACTGTACTGTGCGTTCTCTTGCTAAATTATCTCACATACCTGGTGTAAATACCCACCGTCTGTTCTGTTACTACACGGCTGTGTACTTTGAAATATACAATATCTAGGCATTTTAATAGGCCACTGTACTGTGCGTTCTCTTGCTAAATTATCTCACATACCTGGTGTAAATACCCACCGTCTGTTCTGTTACTACACGGCTGTGTACTTTGAAATATACAATATCTAGGCATTTTAATAGGCCACTGTACTGTGCGTTCTCTTGCTAAATTATCTCACATACCTGGTGTAAATACCCACCGTCTGTTCTGTTACTACACGGCTGTGTACTTTGAAATATACAATATCTAGGCATTTTAATAGGCCACTGTACTGTGCGTTCTCTTGTTAAATTATCTCACATACCTGGTGTAAATACCCACCGTCTGTTCTGTTACTACACGGCTGTGTACTTTGAAATATACAATATCTAGGCATTTTAATAGGCCACTGTACTGTGCGTTCTCTTGCTAAATTATCTCACATACCTGGTGTAAATACCCACCGTCTGTTCTGTTACTACACGGCTGTGTACTTTGAAATATACAATATCTAGGCATTTTAATAGGCCACTGTACTGTGCGTTCTCTTGCTAAATTATCTCACATACCTGGTGTAAATACCCACCGTCTGTTCTGTTACTACACGGCTGTGTACTTTGAAATATACAATATCTAGGCATTTTAATAGGCCACTGTACTGTGCGTTCTCTTGTTAAATTATCTCACATACCTGGTGTAAATACCCACCGTCTGTTCTGTTACTACACGGCTGTGTACTTTGAAATATACAATATCTAGGCATTTTAATAGGCCACTGTACTGTGCGTTCTCTTGCTAAATTATCTCACATACCTGGTGTAAATACCCACCGTCTGTTCTGTTACTACACGGCTGTGTACTTTGAAATATACAATATCTAGGCATTTTAATAGGCCACTGTACTGTGCGTTCTCTTGCTAAATTATCTCACATACCTGGTGTAAATACCCACCGTCTGTTCTGTTACTACACGGCTGTGTACTTTGAAATATACAATATCTAGGCATTTTAATAGGCCACTGTACTGTGCGTTCTCTTGCTAAATTATCTCACATACCTGGTGTAAATACCCACCGTCTGTTCTGTTACTACACGGCTGTGTACTTTGGAAATATACAATATCTAGGCATTTTAATAGGCCACTGTACTGTGCGTTCTCTTGCTAAATTATCTCACATACCTGGTGTAAATACCCACCGTCTGTTCTGTTACTACACGGCTGTGTACTTTGAAATATACAATATCTAGGCATTTTAATAGGCCACTGTACTGTGCGTTCTCTTGCTAAATTATCTCACATACCTGGTGTAAATACCCCACCGTCTGTTCTGTTACTACACGGCTGTGTACTTTGAAATATACAATATCTAGGCATTTTAATAGGCCACTGTACTGTGCGTTCTCTTGTTAAATTATCTCACATACCTGGTGTAAATACCCACCGTCTGTTCTGTTACTACACGGCTGTGTACTTTGAAATATACAATATCTAGGCATTTTAATAGGCCACTGTACTGTGCGTTCTCTTGCTAAATTATCTCACATACCTGGTGTAAATACCCACCGTCTGTTCTGTTACTACACGGCTGTGTACTTTGAAATATACAATATCTAGGCATTTTAATAGGCCACTGTACTGTGCGTTCTCTTGCTAAATTATCTCACATACCTGGTGTAAATACCCACCGTCTGTTCTGTTACTACACGGCTGTGTACTTTGAAATATACAATATCTAGGCATTTTAATAGGCCACTGTACTGTGCGTTCTCTTGCTAAATTATCTCACATACCTGGTGTAAATACCCACCGTCTGTTCTGTTACTACACGGCTGTGTACTTTGAAATATACAATATCTAGGCATTTTAATAGGCCACTGTACTGTGCGTTCTCTTGCTAAATTATCTCACATACCTGGTGTAAATACCCACCGTCTGTTCTGTTACTACACGGCTGTGTACTTTGAAATATACAATATCTAGGCATTTTAATAGGCCACTGTACTGTGCGTTCTCTTGCTAAATTATCTCACATACCTGGTGTAAATACCCACCGTCTGTTCTGTTACTACACGGCTGTGTACCTTGAAATATACAATATCTAGGCCTTTTAATAGGCCACTGTACTGTGCGTTCTCTTGCTAAATTATTTCACATACCTAATTATATACCCAAATATTGTATTTGCAACAAAAAAAATAAAATGCGGAGGGGGGCTAGCGGAATCGGACGTGGACGAGGACGGGGGCGCGGAAATGCTGTTGGTGGCCTTGTTGAAGCCAGTGGGGATACAATGCGTGCTGGTGAGGGTCAGCCAGGATCACACTCATCCAGAATCCCTGCCTTTATGGGACAGTTAAGCAGGGGGCGAGTTACACCGCTGTTGAGGACTGAGCAGGTTGAACAGGTGGTGCAATGGATAGCCGATAGCGCTTCCACACAGTTGTCCACCAGCCAGTCATCCACACAGTCTCACTCTGACCCTCCTTCCTCCACACCTGGCCAACAGAGTCATCCCACCCTTGACCCCTCCCAGGAGCTCTTTTCGGGTCCTTTTTCAGATGTGCCGGAAGAATCCCAGGAGCTAGCAGAGGAATTTGTTTGTAGTGATGCCCAAACACTTGAGTTTTCGCCATCTCCTGCTGATGTGGACCCTGAACCAGCATCTGTAATCATGAGCGATGATGATGATGAGACGCAGTTGCCATCAAGGGAGGCTGTTGGAATGTCCAGTGGGCAGGAGGAGGAGCAGAGTGAGGAAGAGGAGGTGGTGGATGACGAAATGACCGACCCCACTTGGCCAGGGGTGATGTCCAGAGGGGAAAGCAGTGGAGAGGTGGTGGTCTGCGCATCACCGAAAAAGGCAGCAAGAGGCAGAGGGATGTCCACAGGCAGAGGGATGTCCAGAGGCAGAGGGATGTCCAGAGGCAGAGGGATGTCCACAGGCAGAGGGATGTCCAGAGGCAGAGGACAGTCCAGACAGAGTAGTGAGGGCCACAGCCAGCACGGCCGAAGCTGTTCCCGGCAGCGGGCAGTCGCGTGAAGCTCCCCCATCGAGGCCTCGTACTTCTGTGGTGTGGAGATTTTTTAATGTTTGTGCGGATGACAAACTGAGCGCGGTTTGCACACTCTGCCACTCAAAACTGAGTAGGGGCTCTGAGAAGAGCAATCTGACCACCTCAGGCATGCGGCGTCACTTGGAAGTCAAGCACTGGGCTGAGTGGGAGAGAGCAAACGCAATACAACCTGCGCCCGGTCTTGCTGCCACTGCCTCTTCCCTTTGTTGTGTGCTGCCACTGCGGTCCAGACCTCCAGCCAGGACACCTCCACATCTGCCTCGGCTACTTTGGGGCCTTCTCCTTCAGCCTCCCCTTCCCCCGCCTCTTCGCCTGCACCTTCACACTCCTCGTCCCAACAACTGTCCATCTCGCAGGCGTTCGACCGCAGGCGGAAGTACGCCTCGAGTCACCCCCAAGCCCAAGCCTTAAACTGCCACATCTCCAAACTGCTGGCCCTGGAGATGTTGCCGTTTAGGCTTGTGGAGACGCAGGCCTTCCGCGACCTGATGGCGGCTGCCGCACCTCGCTATTCCGTCCCTAGCCGCCACTACTTTTCCCGGAGTGCCATCCCCGCCCTGCACCAGCACGTGTCGCGTAACATCAGGCGGGCCCTGAGGTACGCAGTCAGCGCAAAGGTCCACTTGACCACCGACTCGTGGACAAGCGCTTGCGGCCAGGGACGCTACATCTCTTTGATGGCACACTGGGTGAATGTAGTGGAAGCGGGGACGGGGTCGCAAACAGAGACGGCCTACCTACCACCCCCGCCCAAGATTGCCAGCATGGGTTCTGATAAACCCCCCTCCTCCTCCTCCTCCTCCTCCTCCTCCTCCTGTGCTTAACATCTCCCTCAGCCGCTAGCTGGAAGCGTTGCAGCACTGGCGCGGGGAGACGTCAGCAGGCGGTGCTAAGCTCATCAGCTTGGGCGACAGGAAGCACAGCGCCCCCAGAGGTGAGGGACGCCATATTGCAGCAGACGGAGATGTGGCTGTCGCCGCTGCAGCTAGGACCAGGCATGGTCGTGTGCGATAACGGCCGTAACCTGGTGGCGGCTCTGGAGCTTGCCGAACTCAATCACGTACCATGCCTGGCCCCACGTTTTTAATCTGGTAGTCCAAAAATTTCTGAAGACTTACCCAACCTGGCAGAGCTACTGGTGAAAGTGCGGCGCTTGTGCGCTCACTTTCGTAAGTCAACTGTAGCTGCTGCTAGCTTAAAAAACTCCAGCAACGCCTCCATTTGCCTGAACATCGGCTGTTGTGCGACCTGCCCACTCGCTGGAATTCCACCTATTCCAT
>ONZH01000153.1:0-57086 GCA_900303285.1 Rhinella marina | reverse complement strand
ATTTAGTATGTACCTGGTGACTTGCATTATTCCTTCCCATATGCATAACTTTACATTTGTCAGTGTTAAACCTCATCTGCCACTTCTCTGCCCAAGCCTCCAGTCTATCCAGATCCATCTGTAGCAGTGTACTGTCCTCTTCTGTGTTAATTACTTTACACAGTTTAGTGTCGTCTGCAAAAATTGATATTTTACTGTGCAAGCTTCTACAAGATCAATTAATAAATATATGAAGAGAATAGGGCCCAATACTGACCCCTGTGGTACCCACTAGTTACAGTGACCCAATCTGAGTATGTGCCATTAATAACCACCCTCTGTTTTCTATCACTGAGCCAGTTACTTACCCAGATACAGACATTTTCTCCCAGGCCAAGCATTCTCATTTTATATACTAACCTTTTATGTGGTACAGTGTCAATGCTTTGGGAAAGTCCAGATATACGACATCCATTGATTCGCCGCGGTCTAGTCTAGAACTTACCTCCTCATAGAAACTGATTAAATTGGTTTGACATGACCGATCCCTCATGAGCCATGCTGATATGGAGTAATTTGCTTATTTCATTGAGTACTCCAAGATAGCATCTCTTAGAAAACCCTCAAACAGTTTACCCACGACAGATGTTAAACTTACTGGCCTATAGTTCCCAGGCTCTGTTTTTGGACCCTTTTTGAATATTGGCACCACATTTGCTATGCGCCAATCCTGTGGAACACTCCCTGTCAGTATAGAGTCCTTAAATATCAGAAATAAGGGTCTGGCGATGACATTACTTAATTCTCTTAGGATACGGGGGTGTATGCCATCCGGTCCTGGCGATTTGTCTATTTTAATCTTTTTAAGACGCAGCTCTACTTCTTCCTGGGTCAGACAGGGCGCTTTTAATGGGGAATTTACTTTTATATTCTGCATTTCATCTGACAGTTTATTTTCCTCAGTGAATACAGTGGAGAAAAAGATATTTAGTAGCTTTGCTTTCTCCTCATCGCTCTCTGCAACTCCCCCCTCATTACTCTGTAAGGGGCCGACACCTTCAGGTTTATACTTTTTACTATTTATATAATTAAAGAACATTTTAGGGTTAGTTTTACTTTCTTTGGCGATTAATCTCTTGGTCGCTAGTTTGGCTGTTTTTATTTGTCTTTTACATATTCTATTTTTTTCCTTGTAGTTTTTCAATGCTTCCTCGCTCCCCTCCTGTTTTAGTGATTTAAATGCTTTCTGTTTGTCATTTATTGCTTTCTTTACAGTTCTGTTTATCCACATTGGTTTTTTCTTGTTCCTTAACCTTTTATTCCCATAAGGTATGTACCTCTCACAATTAGATATTAGGATGCTTTTAAAAATATCCCATTTTGTGGCTGTATTTTTATTTTGGAGGACTTTGTCCCAGTTAGTTAGGCCTATGGCCTCTCTTAGTTGGCTAAATTTAGCTTTTTTGAAGTTAGGTATTTTTGAATGACAATTGGAAGGTTATTATATTATGGTCACTATTTCCAGGAGTCCCCCGACCTGCACATCTGTTGTTCTGTCAGGTCTATTGGTTAATACTAGAGATGAGCGAGTAGTGTTCGATCGAGCTGGTATTCGATCGAATACTACGATATTCGGCGTGCTCGATTTCTTTCGAGTATAACGGCGATGGCGCACTTAGAATTCGTTTCCCCTCCCACCTTCCCTGGCGCTCTTTTTCCACCAATCACCATGCAGGGGGGGTATGACAGGCACGCTGAGCACGCTGGCAGCGCGAAAACGGCGTCTACATGCATTGGCTGGAAAAACCATGTGACCTCGAATATTAAAAACTCAGCTCTTCCTGCTCGTTCGCATATGCTGCGTGAACTTAGTCAGGGACAGAGGCTGGAGAAGGGAGAGACAGGTTTTAGCTGTTGGACAGGCAGGAGCGTGATTAAAAGCCCTTATCAGGGCTACTATAGTGCAGTACAGTGATAGCTTTACTACAAGATACACTTTACAGAGAACGGCTGCCGTATTCAGGGATAGCTGCTGGAGTAGGGACAGAGAGAGGCATTAGTGGTGTATTAGGTGCTCTGCTACATACCAAACTATATTTGGCACTACTGCTGTGTACCTTGAAATATAAAATATATAGGCCTTTCAATTGGCAACTGTACTGTGCGTTCTCTTGCAAAGTAATTTCTCAAACCTGGTGTTCATACACACCGTCTGATCACTTAGTACACGGCTGTGTACCTTGAAATATACAATATATAGGCCTTATAATTGGCAACTGTACTGTGCGTTCTCTTGCAAAGTAATTTCTCATACCTGGTGTTCATACACACCGTCTGATCACTTAGTACACGGCTGTGTACCTTGAAATATACAATATATAGGCCTTATAATTGGCAACTGTACTGTGCGTTCTCTTGCAAAGTAATTTCTCATACCTGGTGTTCATACACACCGTCTGATCACTTAGTACACGGCTGTGTACCTTGAAATATACAATATATAGGCCTTATAATTGGCAACTGTACTGTGCGTTCTCTTGCAAAGTAATTTCTCAAACCTGGTGTTCATACACACCGTCTGATCACTTAGTACACGGCTGTGTACCTTGAAATATACAATATATAGGCCTTATAATTGGCAACTGTACTGTGCGTTCTCTTGCAAAGTAATTTCTCATACCTGGTGTTCATACACACCGTCTGATCACTTAGTACACGGCTGTGTACCTTGAAATATACAATATATAGGCCTTATAATTGGCAACTGTACTGTGCGTTCTCTTGCAAAGTAATTTCTCATACCTGGTGTTCATACACACCGTCTGATCACTTAGTACACGGCTGTGTACCTTGAAATATACAATATATAGGCCTTATAATTGGCAACTGTACTGTGCGTTCTCTTGCAAAGTAATTTCTCATACCTGGTGTTCATACACACCGTCTGATCACTTAGTACACGGCTGTGTACCTTGAAATATACAATATATAGGCCTTATAATTGGCAACTGTACTGTGCGTTCTCTTGCAAAGTAATTTCTCATACCTGGTGTTCATACACACCGTCTGATCACTTAGTACACGGCTGTGTACCTTGAAATATACAATATATAGGCCTTATCAATTGGCAACTGTACTGTGCGTTCTCTTGCAAAGTAATTTCTCATACCTGGTGTTCATACACACCGTCTGATCACTTAGTACACGGCTGTGTACCTTGAAATATACAATATATAGGCCTTATAATTGGCAACTGTACTGTGCGTTCTCTTGCAAAGTAATTTCTCATACCTGGTGTTCATACACACCGTCTGATCACTTAGTACACGGCTGTGTACCTTGAAATATACAATATATAGGCCTTATAATTGGCAACTGTACTGTGCGTTCTCTTGCAAAGTAATTTCTCAAACCTGGTGTTCATACACACCGTCTGATCACTTAGTACACGGCTGTGTACCTTGAAATATACAATATATAGGCCTTATAATTGGCAACTGTACTGTGCGTTCTCTTGCAAAGTAATTTCTCATACCTGGTGTTCATACACACCGTCTGATCACTTAGTACACGGCTGTGTACCTTGAAATATACAATATATAGGCCTTTCAATTGGCAACTGTACTGTGCGTTCTCTTGCAAAAGTAATTTCTCAAACCTGGTGTTCATACACACCGTCTGATCACTTAGTACACGGCTGTGTACCTTGAAATATACAATATATAGGCCTTATAATTGGCAACTGTACTGTGCGTTCTCTTGCAAAGTAATTTCTCATACCTGGTGTTCATACACACCGTCTGATCACTTAGTACACGGCTGTGTACCTTGAAATATACAATATATAGGCCTTATAATTGGCAACTGTACTGTGCGTTCTCTTGCAAAGTAATTTCTCATACCTGGTGTTCATACACACCGTCTGATCACTTAGTACACGGCTGTGTACCTTGAAATATACAATATATAGGCCTTATAATTGGCAACTGTACTGTGCGTTCTCTTGCAAAGTAATTTCTCAAACCTGGTGTTCATACACACCGTCTGATCACTTAGTACACGGCTGTGTACCTTGAAATATACAATATATAGGCCTTATAATTGGCAACTGTACTGTGCGTTCTCTTGCAAAGTAATTTCTCATACCTGGTGTTCATACACACCGTCTGATCACTTAGTACACGGCTGTGTACCTTGAAATATACAATATATAGGCCTTATAATTGGCAACTGTACTGTGCGTTCTCTTGCAAAGTAATTTCTCAAACCTGGTGTTCATACACACCGTCTGATCACTTAGTACACGGCTGTGTACCTTGAAATATACAATATATAGGCCTTATAATTGGCAACTGTACTGTGCGTTCTCTTGCAAAGTAATTTCTCATACCTGGTGTTCATACACACCGTCTGATCACTTAGTACACGGCTGTGTACCTTGAAATATACAATATATAGGCCTTTCAATTGGCAACTGTACTGTGCGTTCTCTTGCAAAGTAATTTCACGGCTGTGAAGGCAAAATATTGTAACCAAAAAAAAATAAAATGCGGCGGGGGGCTAGCGGAATAGGACGTGGACGAGGACGGGGGCGCGGAAATGCTGTTGGGGGCCTTGTTGAAGCCAGTGGGGATACAATGCGTGCTGGTGAGGGTCAGCCAGGATCCCGCTCATCCAGAATCCCTGCCTTTATGGGACAGTTAAGCAGGGGGCGGGTTACACCGCTGTTGAGGCCTGAGCAGGTTGAACAGGTGGTGCAATGGATAGCCGATAGCGCTTCCACACAGTTGTCCACCAGCCAGTCATCCACACAGTCTCACTCTGACCCTCCTTCCTCCACACCTGGCCAACAGAGTCATCCCACCATTGACCCCTCCCAGGAGCTCTTTTCGGGTCCTTTTTCAGATGTGCCGGAAGAATCCCAGGAGCTAGCAGAGGAATTTGTTTGTAGTGATGCCCAAACACTTGAGTTTTCGCCATCTCCTGCTGATGTGGACCCTGAGCCAGCATCTGTTATCATGAGCGATGATGATGATGAGACGCAGTTGCCATCAAGGGAGGCTGTTGGAATGTCCAGTGGGCAGGAGGAGGAGCAGAGTGAGGAAGTGGAGAGGTGGTGGATGACGAAATGACCGACCCCACTTGGCCAGGGGTGATGTCCAGCGAGGAAAGTAGTGGAGAGGTGGTGGTCTGCGCAGCACCGAAAAAGGCAGCAAGAGGCAGAGGGATGTCCAGAGGCAGAGGGATGTCCAGAGGCAGAGGGATGTCCACAGGCAGAGGGATGTCCAGGGCAGAGGACAGTCCAGACAGAGAAGTGAGGCCACAGCCAGCAGGGCCGAAGCTGTTCCCGGCAGCGGGCAGTCGCGCGAAGCTCCCCCATCGAGGCCTCGTACTTCTGTGGTGTGGAGATTTTTTAATGTTTGTGCGGATGACAAACTGAGCGCGGTTTGCACACTCTGCCACTCAAAACTGAGTAGGGGCTCTGAGAAGAGCAATCTGACCACCTCAGGCATGCGGCGTCACTTGGAAGTCAAGCACTGGGCTGAGTGGGAGAGAGCAAACGCAATACAACCTGCGCCCGGTCTTGCTGCCACTGCCTCTTCCCCTGTGTTGTGTGCTGCCACTGCGGTCCAGACCTCCAGCCAGGACACCTCCACATCTGCCTCTGCCTCGGCTACTTTGGGGCCTTCTCCTTCAGCCTCCCCTTCCCCCGCCTCTTCGCCTGCACCTTCACACTCCTCGTCCCAACAACTGTCCATCTCGCAGGCGTTCGACCGCAGGCGGAAGTACGCCTCGAGTCACCCCCAAGCCCAAGCCTTAAACTGCCACATCTCCAAACTGCTGGCCCTGGAGATGTTGCCGTTTAGGCTTGTGGAGACGCAGGCCTTCCGCGACCTGATGGCGGCTGCCGCACCTCGCTATTCCGTCCCCAGCCGCCACTACTTTTCCCGGAGTGCCGTCCCCGCCCTGCACCAGCACGTGTCGCGTAACATCAGGCGGGCCCTGAGGTACGCAGTCAGCGCAAAGGTCCACTTGACCACCGACTCGTGGACAAGCGCTTGCGGCCAGGGACGATACATCTCTTTGACGGCACACTGGGTGAATGTAGTGGAAGCGGGGACGGGGTCGCAAACAGAGACGGCCTACCTACCACCCCCGCCCAAGATTGCCAGCATGGGTTCTGATAAACCCCCCCTCCTCCTCCTCCTCCTCCTCTGCCTTAACATCGCCCTCAGCCGCTAGCTGGAAGCGTTGCAGCACTGGCGCGGGGAGACGTCAGCAGGCGGTGCTTAAGCTCATCAGCTTGGGCGACAGGAAGCACAGCGCCCCAGAGGTGAGGGACGCCATATTGCAGCAGACGGAGATGTGGCTGTCGCCGCTGCAGCTAGGACCAGGCATGGTCGTGTGCGATAACGGCCGTAACCTGGTGGCGGCTCTGGAGCTTGCCGAACTCAATCACGTACCATGCCTGGCCCACGTTTTTAATCTGGTAGTCCAAAAATTTCTAAAGACTTACCCCAACCTGGCAGAGCTACTGGTGAAAGTGCGGCGCTTGTGCGCTCACTTTCGGAAGTCAACTGTAGCTGCTGCTAGCTTAAAAAAACTCCAGCAACGCCTCCATTTGCCTGAACATCGGCTGTTGTGCGACCTGCCGACTCGCTGGAATTCCACCTATTCCATGTTGGCCAGGGTGTGTGAGCAGCAGAGAGCATTGATGGAGTACCAGATTATGAATCCACGCGTGCCTCCAACTCAGCTCCCTCAGTTTGCCAACCACGAGTGGCCATGGATGGCAGACATATGCGATGTACTGCGTATCTTTGAGGAGTCCACCAAGAAGGTCAGCAGCGAGGACGCTATAGTGAGCGTAACCATCCCGCTCCTATGCGTCCTTAAAGAATCCCTCATCGCAATAAGGGAGAACGCATTGCACGCAGAGGAGACGGGGGTAGGAGGAGACGCAACGGAGCTACACAGTCAGACCACACTTTTGTCTGCTTCACGGTGGCAGTTGCAGGAGGATGAGGATGAGGAGGAGGAGGACGACGTGGAGGTGGCTGTGGAAGAGGAGGAGGATGCTGGCGGCGAGGGTAGCAGTCAGGCTGTGTGCGTCCCATTGGTTCAGCGCGGATGGGGCGGAGAGGAGGCGGAAGAGGAAGAGGAGGAAATGGCAAGTGATCCTTCTGGAGGGGGCAGTGACGTCATGCCTATTCAGAGTCTGGCACACATGGCTGACTTCATGCTGGGCTGCTTTTCCCGGGACACACGTGTTGTCCGGATAGTGGAGAACAAACTGTACTGGGTCTTCGCACTCCTGGACCCCCGGTATAAAGATAACGTCTCCTCTTTTATTCCGGTAGAGGAGAGGACAAATCGATTGCTGGAATACCAGAGGGAACTCGTGCAGAACATGATGGAGATTTTCCCACCCACCATCGCTGGCGGCAGAGAGGAGAGGGTCTCCCAGAGTCCCACAACATCTATCAGGCCCACAGCCACCAGGGGAACACTCTCCAAGGTGTGGGACACGTTCATGGCACCCCCTCGTGCAACTTCCATCACTGCGGGGCCCGCTATCAGCAGGAGGGACAAGTATCGGCGGATGTTGCGGGAGTACCTGGCAGACCGTAACCCTGTCCTCCCCGATCCCTCGGCGTCCTACACTTACTGGGTCTCCAAGTTGGACACGTGGCTGGAACTGTCCCTGTACGCCTTGGAGGTGCTTGCCTGCCCTGCCGCCAGCGTGCTATCAGAAAGGGTGTTCAGCGCAGCCGGGGGCATTATAACCGATAAGCGCAGCCGCCTGTCAACCGACAGTGCCGACAGGCTGACGCTAATCAAAATGAACAGCAAGTGGATTGACCCGGACTTTGCTTCTCCAACAGTGGAAAGCAGCCAAAAGTGAAGTGCCATCTGTATGAAGTGCCATTTCCTCCTCCACCTCCTCCTCCTCCTCCTTAACCGCCGTAGAATTGCTCCGTAAATAAGAAAAATTTATATATTTATGGCTCACCTCTTGGGCCTCCACAAAATGTTTAAGAGGTGTCACCTCTTGGGCCTCCACATAATTTTTAAGAGGTCTCACCTCTTGGGCCTCCACAAAATGTTTAACAGGTCTCACCTCTTGGGCCTCCACAAAATGTTTAACAGGTCTCACCTCTTGGGCCTCCACAAATTTTAAGAGGTCTCACCTCTTGGGCCTCCACAAAATGTTTAACAGGTCTCACCTCTTGGGCCTCCACAAAATGTTTAACAGGTCTCACCTCTTGGGCCTCCACATAATTTTTAACAGGTCTCACCTCTTGGGCCTCCACATAATTTTTAACACGTCTCACCTCTTGGGCCTCCACATAATTTTTAACACGTCTCACCTCTTGGGCCTCCACATAATTTTTAACACGTCTCACCTCTTGGGCCTCCACATAATTTTTAACACGTCTCACCTCTTGGGCCTCCACATCATTTTTAACACGTCTCACCTCTTGGGCCTCCACATAATTTTTAATACGTCTCACCTCTTGGGCCTCCACAAAATGTTTAAGAGGTCTCACCTCTTGGGCCTCCACATAATTTTTAACAGGTCTCACCTCTTGGGCCTCCACATAATTTTAAGAGGTCTCACCTCTTGGGCCTCCACAACATGTTTAACAGGTCTCACCTCTTGGGCCTCCACATAATTTTTAAGAGGTCTCACCTCTTGGGCCTCCACAAAATGTTTAACAGGTCTCACCTCTTGGGCCTCCACAAAATGTTTAACAGGTCTCACCTCTTGGGCCTCCACATAATTTTTAAGAGGTCTCACCTCTTGGGCCTCCACATAATTTTTAACACGTCTCACCTCTTGGGCCTCCACATAATTTTTAACACGTCTCACCTCTTGGGCCTCCACATAATTTTTAACACGTCTCACCTCTTGGGCCTCCACATAATTTTAACACTTCTCACCTCTTGGGCCTCCACATAATTTTTAACACGTCTCACCTCTTGGGCCTCCACAAAATGTTTAACAGGTCTCACCTCTTGGGCCTCCACAAAATGTTTAACAGGTCTCACCTCTTGGGCCTCCACAAAATGTTTAAGAGGTCTCACCTCTTGGGCCTCCACAAAATTTTATCAAGGTCTCACCTCTTGGGCCTCCACAAAATGTTTAAGAGGTCTCTCCTCTTGGGCCTCCACAAAATGTTTAAGAGGTATCACCTCTTGTGCCTCCACATAATTTTTAAGAGGTCTCACCTCTTGGGCCTCCACAAAATGTTTAAGAGGTCTCACCTCTTGGGCCTCCACAAAATGTTTAAGAGGTCTCACCTCTTGGGCCTCCACAAAATGTTTAAGAGGTCTCACCTCTTGGGCCTCCACAAAATTTTATCAAGGTCTCACCTCTTGGGCCTCCACAAAATTTTTAACAGGTCTCACCTCTTGGGCCTCCACAAAATTTTATCAAAGTCTCACCTCTTGGGCCTCCACAAAATTTTTAACAGGTCTCACCTCTTGGGCCTCCACATAATTTTATCAAGGTCTCACCTCTTGGGCCTCCACAAAATTTTATCAAGGTCTCACCTCTTGGACCTCCACAAAATTGTAAAGAGGTCTCACCTCTTGGGCCTCCACAAAATTTTTAACAGGTCTCACCTCTTGGGCCTCCACATAATTTTATCAAGGTCTCAACTCTTGGGCCTCCACAAAATTTTATCAAGGTCTCACCTCTTGGGCCTCCACAAAATTTTAAAGAGGTCTCACCTCTTGGGCCTCCACAAAATGTTTAAGAGGTCTCACCTCTTGGGCCTCCACAAAATTTTATCAAGGTCTCACCTCTTGGGCCTCCACAAAATTTTATCAAGGTCTCACCTCTTGGGCCTCCACAAAATTTTTAACAGGTCTCACCTCTTGGGCCTCCACAAAATTTTATCAAGGTCTCACCTCTTGGGCCTCCACAAAATTTTATCAAGGTCTCACCTCTTGGGCCTAAACAAAATTTTTAACAGGTCTCACCTCTTGGGCCTCCACAAAATTTTCCATGAGCCTCTGGCCAGCCCACGGCCTCTTCCTGCCTTTTGCGGTCCTACGCATCCCTCAACATCCCCACTGCTTTACCTGCTAGACATGACACTGGGCCAGGTCGGGTCACTGACATCTCAAGCGCCAACAATTTGGGCATTTTAAGGCTTCTGCATGTGTTTGAGTTGTTTTTACATTTTAAAGAAGACATGTCTGACCACATCTCACACACACACACACAATGACAATTAGGGGTGGGGTCTATTTGCTTTCCCCTTTGCCTATGCCATCTGTGGTTGTCATAGGCAACGTGATTTTAAGGGGTGCAGAATTTTATCTTCTTTTTTGTCTAGTTTGGCTTGGGGTCCATGGCAATGTAGAGGAAAGAAGGTTTCCTTGTATGGTCTCACTTTACAGAGAGGTTACATTGTCTTTGGAGTGTATTGTTGAGAGGCTGTGATAGTGGCGTAATAGTGCGACTTGGGCGCGTTATATGCACCCAGACATGCTTCCCCTGCTGTCCCAGTTGCATTCCAGCAGTGTTGGCATCCTTTTCTGAGGTTTCAGGGTGGACTTGGTGACCTCCAAGTGGTCGAATTGAGATTTCCAAGTGGCGAGCATTTTTTTCCCATAGACTATAATGGGATTCGATAGTCGGTCGAATAGTCGAATTTCGCGGTCTATTCGAATCGAATTTCGAACTTTCGAATATTTCACTACTCGCTCATCTCTAGTTAATACTAAGTCCAGTATGGCCGTCCCTCTAGTCGGGTCCTGAACCAGTTGGGAAAGGTAATTGTCTTTGGTTATTTCCAAGAACCTGTTTCCTTTATGAGATATACAGGTTTCAGTTTTCCAGTCTATATCTGGGTAGTTGAAATCCCCCATAATAACGACCTCATTATGATTTGCCACCTCGTCTATTTCGTTTAGAAGTAGATTTTCTATGGGCTCTGGTATACTAGGGGGTTTATAATAAACTCCTATTAGTATTTTATTATTGTTTTTGGCTCCATTTATTTCTACCCACAGTGACTCCACATCTTCATGTCCCTCACTTATATCTTCCCGCAGTGTGGGCCTTAGACAGGACTTTACATAAAGGCAGACCCCTCCCCCTCTCCGGTTTTAGCGATCCTTTCTAAAAAGACTGTAACCCTGTACGTTAACTGCCCAGTCATAGGTATCATCCAGCCATGTCTCAGTTATTCCCACTATGTCATAGTCCTCCTCACACATCACTAATTCCAGTTCACCAATTTTATTAGTCAGGCTTCTGGCATTAGTGTACATACACTTAAGAGGTCTATGTATATTTTTTACCCCCCTTTTTAAATTACTATTACCTGTGAAGTGAATATCCGGGGTTTTTGGGTTACTTTGGTTGATGTTTTGCCCAATATTCTCCCTACATTCCTCACTAATCCCAACCCCCACTAACCCCCCACTCTCCGCGACTATGACCCACTCTCTATCTACACTATCTACCCCCTTATTAGTATTACCCCCCACCCTCCCCCCAGATCCTAGTTTAAAAGCTCCTCCAGCTGTCTAACCATTTTTTCCCCCAGGGCAGTTGCACCCTCCCCATTAAGGTGCAGCCCGTCCCTACTGTAGAGTCTGTAGCCGACAGAGAAGTCGGCCCAGTTCTCCATGAACCCAAACCCTTCCTTCCTGCACCAGCCTCTGAGCCACTTATTTAACTCCCTAATCTCCCGTTGTCTCTCTAGTGACGCTCGTGGCACTGGTAGTATTTCTGAAAACACTGCCTTGTTTTTAATTTTTAATTTTGAGCAATCAGGGATTTTTAAAACTCAATTTTAAGTCCCCTTTGCTCATTTCTTATCATGGCCTGCCATCTGGTGGTCAAAATACGAATTGCAGATTGAAAGCTGTAAACCTCATCAGCGAGGTTTACAGCTTTCAGATCGAGTGCAGACACCCTGATTGACCACATGGGGTGTCTGCACAACACCCGGAAGCGCACAGTGACTATGGTGTTTTCATTTTGGCTAATGTCTCTAGTGAATAATATTTGGGATATATCTTATGGATCGCCATATTTGGCTCCTGCATAAACTACCATGGTCCTGATATTTGATAAAGTACATAATTCGTAGTAGGGGGATCAGCCTCAATATCTTCATAAGACATTACTACCAGTTTTGTCCTAATTTACAATAGTACAAATCTCTCTGCTACATCTATATATGCACCTTGCCTCAATAGCGAGATGTGGGCAAAATTTGCCCTTACTCGCTTTTCTTATCCTCTGTGCATGTCCGGAAGTCCCGATCACGTGACCGGAGTTCCGATCACGTGATCGTGTCTGAAAGCGTGCGGTTTCCTCTTTAAAAGGAGCGCCTGCGCTCTGCAACCTTGCAGACGCCATTCCAATGCTCCCACTTTCCACCAACGGTATGTACTATCTATGTTCCAAATTGAGTGATATCCATTTATGTTTATCTACTTAATAATTGTGCTTATGTTGTGACAAGCCTAGCTCTAACTCTGCAGTACTGCTGGCGACAGTTGCATACTATATGGGTCCAGGTGATTACAAAACATTCTATATATTTTAATTATGCTACCAGTATAAGCCAAGATGGGATATCCCATATATCTGACATGTCTTGCAGCCATAGGAATTATGGTGACTTTTCCAATGTGTCTGTGGTCCTGCAGTACTGAACCAGAAGTATAACAGATTGATGTTTCATAAATAGAGCGTTGATCATTGGAGTTAAAATGATACTATAACTGTGCACTCTGATTTTTTTCCCATCGATTGGACAAAATGTTGCCTACCAGCTATTACTAATTCATATATCCTATACATCCCCATATTCTATGAGTTTTTATGTTCTGTGGTAACTGTGTGTTGTTTGTATTATATCATATTTATGTATGTCTGTATATTATTGTTCCGTGATCAAGGTCCGGGAGGGACCGAAACGTGGGCCTTATTTATACATGTGACGATTGTGGAAACTAATAAAGAGCGTCCTGTTTATCTACTAACCTTTGCGTGTGCCGTGATCAATATACACTACAAGTTGGGATTTCCCTATCACTGAGCACCGTGTGCTACAGGTGGTGTGCCGACCACTTATTTATTGACATTTATTCCTGTCACTCATAGGCTGGAAAACCTCAGACGTTTTTTTCCTGCAGACCCGCAGGTGTATGTGGCTGCTGCACCAACCTGCAGGCTTCTCTACTGAGATCCTAGTCTGAATTTGCAACGTGTGTGAAAAAAGCAGGATAATAGGGCACTGCCATGCCAATCAATCCAAGAAATGAGTAAAAGATAATTATTAAAACAGTAAAATACATGCAATGCGTTTTGAGTTTGGTTTATCTTTTACTCATCTTGCTATACTCTTCTGTTTTTTTCATACACATTAGAACCTATGAACCTTGCTAGAAAAATAACAGTGATAGCAATTAAGTGAGTGGGAAATTGAGTCATTGAAAGGACAGAAAGAGGACAACAAGCCTCTGGGGCAAGACTTGGGTTCACTTTGTGACTCCCACTCTTCTGTTTCCCACTGAGCCCAAAAAAAGTCACTTGACTGTAGAGATGAGCGAATCATTGAAAAAATTATTTGCCGAACATTCGCCAAAGTTTTCCTAAGATTTGTATATTCGACGAATAGATTTGTTGTATTTGCATACAAAATATACGTTATTATGTGCTATTAGCAAACATTCGCGCACTAATAATGAACATACAGTTAAAAAATGTACGCAACTTATTAGAAGACATACGCACGAGCGTACAAATAGCTTACAAATCCTCAGCGAACTAATGTGTACGCGATTACGTAATACGCAGGCGCGTACAACGAGAGGCCGCGGGGTGCACTCCTCAGAGGCAGAGCGAATATTCGAAAATGGGCTCCAGATGATCCTCATCATTTAGCTCTGCTGCACAGCTGAAATACATAGTCCGGCTGATGGACCGCCAGAATTACGATTTACAATGGCACACACCGCCATCTGAACCAGCATAAAAAGTAGGTGATCCAGCAGGTGATCCGAGGCTTGCGCCATAGTTTTGACACCTTGCGGACCCCGGGCCAGATCCAGTGTAAATGGTCAGATTTGAAATCGCCCTCAGAGGCAGTATTTATATTTGAGGTAGAACAAGTAAGGTGCTGTCTATCCGGCTATGGGCATAGTACAATCATCCACAATACTATAAAGTGAATATGAGGACCCATTGGGGTACCTGTAAAGAAATACACACAATGGGCAACATACTTGAAAACGTTGCTGAAAGGTAAAAACATTAGTGGCAACAATCCAGTGCAAACAATATAGTGCAAATACATTATATGTATAATGTAAACATTTTAAATATCACCTACCTAGTCTGCTCACGGACACGTTTAAGTCTCTTTTCTTCTTTCTGACGCTTGTCATAGAACTGGAGCAGAGTCCCAAACTCAGTTGCAATTTGAAATCCACGTAGGTAAAATTGTAATCCAAATGGGCAAAAAAATAGCAGCAAAGGTTCCTTAAAAAAACATCTTTCAAGGGTCTTCCCAATAACCTGAAAAGGGGGAAAAAAGGGATGAGGCGCACGTCTGCGCAACTTGGTTAAAGCAGCCTCGGGGACCATAGAATTTTGATGAAGGGAGTAGTCCTTCCGTGGCGGAGCGGGAACTCCTGCCGCCTCCGCCGTGTCAGCCAGCGAAGTGAACACCTCCGCGGGCACCTCAACCAACTTCTTAGGCTGCCGGACATATTGAGAGACGTAGATCTCCTCCGGTTCCTTCTACTCATAGGGGTCGGTGCCCCACACCATGCCTCCCCAGTCAGGACGTCGCTGTGTCGCCATCTTAATTTCCTGAGTTGCCTTGTCTTCCTCGCGCGCTGGAGAAGGGGGCGGGGCTGCCAGGGAGGAGTCTGCATCGCAAATCAATTGAATTTGTACGCAACAGCGTATAGAGTAACTTATACGTAGCAATAGCGTATAATTGATAGGACAAATTACGTAGCGAATGCGTACAAAGCCGAAGCGAAGCACCTAATATTCGGATTCGCTTCGCAGCTAAAAAATCCCAAGATTCGATACCAATCAATGAATCGACGAATCGATTCGCTCATCTCTACTTGACGGTATTGTAACCTGAGGCCATTGTAACGTAAGACCATACATTGATCGGAAAAAAGGACTTGGTCATGCACCGGACTGATGAAGTCGCCATTGTGTATCCTTTCCATCACTTCAACTTAAAAGCAATCTGTCAGCTCTGATACACCCCCCGACTAGAGCAAGAATATAGTGTGATGCTGCATCTTGTTATGTAAATTTTATCTTTATACTCACTTGCATTTGGATGCTGTGCTCCAAGAAACCAGCAGTAAAATGTATTGGGAGAACACCTGTGCTCATGCTCGTAATTGAGAGGACTCAAAGAGGAGTCCTCTCAATGCATTTTACTGCTAGTTTATCAGAGCGCAGAGTCAGAATGCAAGTGAATATGTAGATAAAAATTACATAACCAGGATCAGAATCACTTACACTATACACAGCTAACTCTAGTTTGGGGGGTGGTTTGGAGCTGACAGATTCCCCTATAGGAACGACTGCATTTTAAATGCCCTTTATTTATTACTAGCAGAAGGACCCGGCTTTGCCTTGGTATATTTCATCTATTTCATTTAATGTGACCTTCACAGCCCCCCACCCCTTAATACTGAGCCCCCCCCCAGTGCCCTGTCTCTTTAAAATGGGTCCTCCACAGCAGCCCACCCCCTTAACTTTGACCTTCACAGCAGCCTGCCTCTTTAACAGTGAGTTCTACAGCACCTCACTCCCTTGACAGTGACCTCCACAGGTGCCTGTCCCCTTAACAGTGAGCTCTACAGCCCCGACTCTTTAACACTAACCATAGGTTACAGTCCCCTTAACTGACCCCACCATTTCAACAGTGACCTCACAGTACCCCAATGCCTTAACAGTGACCTCACAGTACCCCGCTGCCCCTTTAATAGTGGCCTCCACAGTCCCTTCCTCCCTTAACAGTGACCTCCACAGTGCCCGCCCCTTTAACAGTGACCTCCACAGCAGCCTACTCCCTTAACAGTAACATTTACAGTGCCCTCCCCTTTAATTGTGACTTCCACAGCAGCCTTCCCCTAGGGTGGCCAGAGGTCCGGTTTTAGACCGGACAGTCCAGCTTTCAGACTCCCTGTCATCCGTCCGGCGGATGGCCTGAACAGACACAGGGATGTATAGAGCTCTAGTGAGACCACATCTGGAATACTGTGTTCAATTCTGGAGACCTCACCTGCAAAAGGATATTGCTAAAATAGAACGGGTCCAAAGAAGAGCTACAAAAATGGTGGAAGGTCTAAAGCATAGAACTTATCAAGAAAGACTCAGAGTTCTTAATATGAATAGTCTGGAGGAAAGAAGAGAAAGGGGGGACATGATTGAAACCTTTAAATATGTTAAAGGACTGAATAAAGTTCAGGAGGGAAGGGTTATTAATAAGAAACAGAACACAAGAACACACAAGGGGGCACAATCTGAGGTTAGTTGGGGGAAAAATCAAGAACAACATTAGAAAATATTATTTCACTGAAAGAGTAGTAGAAGCTTGGCAGCAGAGCAGCAGCAGCAGCAGAGGTGGTTGATACATCCACAGTAACTGAATTTAAACATGCCTGGGATAAACATGTATCTATCCTAAGATAACAATAAAAGGATAATAAAAGGGCAGACTAGATGGACCAGGTGGTCTTTTTCTGCCTTCAATCTTCTATGTTTCTATGTCCTTTTGAACAGCTCATTCTCAGCAGCACTGTGCAGTCTGAGCATGAGCTGCAGTGATAAAGTTACCCTCCTTCCTATCCCTGCGGCTGACAGAAGTTGATTTTTACCTTTTTTCAATGCCCGTCGGCTATTGAGTGGGAGGGGGCATGGACCAGGGAGGGGCGTGGCTTAGCTAGACCTGGGGGCGTGGTTTTTAAGTCCTTCTTTTGAGGGTGGTCTGAATTACAGGTCAATGCCATGGTAATTTATAAGGAAACACAGTGGGTAGCAGTGGAAGAAAACATCTTTTATTACTACTGAACAGTAAATATGTGAAATTTACATTATATTAGGTAGTGATTGATGATGAATTAGTCTAAAACATAACTTATATTTATGGTAACCGGAATACCCCTTTAACAGTGTCATCGACAGCTCCCTGCCCCTTTAAAGCTGACCTACAGCAGTGAAGAAAAATGGCTGGGTTGTTATGGAAACCTGTTGTAAAACTTTATGTATGTGGAGAGTAGGGGCCTGCGAGCTGATAAGGCTCATGTGACCAGGCTTCTATTGGCTAATGCATTTTTTGGGAATATCTCAGGAACGGTACCTCCTAGAGAGTTGAGACCTAGTCTAAAACCTTCCCGGACACCTGAGTCCCGGGTACCTGTGTGCCAAATTTCGCGATTGTAAATACGATGGTGCGGATTCCTTTAGCGGACATACATACACTCAGCTTTGTATATTAGATGTTTTTGAGTTAGATAAATCATATTATTCTGTTTGTGGCTACAAAAAAACATTACAACAAATAACCATTTACATTTGTCTATATTTTTCTGTATATTGTTCTCTGCATACCACCATTTGACTAAATACTTTTACACTGTAAAATCCTAATAAAATGTGTCAAATGTCAGTTTTTTTCCATTAATTTGATGAATGAAATACCTCTGTCCTAAACCAACCTCAGCCAATTTGCAGGAACTTATACTGCCCATCTGGATAGCAAATAAATCAGCATTATTGTGGTTATTACGCATACTTCATATCATGGAAAATAAATGAACATATCAACAGGGTGAACTGGGACCGTGATAATTAAATAAAAGAATAAAACTATTGTGTGGAACTTTTACAAGACACTGAATAGTCTTGGAAACACTATAACAGCTATAACATGCTCATTCTTTATACAATATCGTCAGATGTTTATACCAGTTGTTCATGTTACATTGCCTATATTATCCTTACCAGCTATATATAATGTAATTCTATAAAGTGATGCGGGTATATTCACATCACACACGTTTTATGAGATCACTTTACATAATAAATATATGGAGTCTGATATTTTACCATGCATACTGTATATATTGCTTTTAGCACTGCATTTCTACTCTTTTTGCCTTTTAAAAAACAGGTCTGCCACGATCCAGGTACAAATACAAGTGCAGTGGAGATCATGATTGTCTAATTACTTTGTGACCACTGGGTAATGGATTTTTGAATATTCATAAAACTATAAGGACATATGTTTTGCCATTTTGTTCCATTTACTGAGTCGTGAAGCTTGAAAAAAATATTTTTGTAGGTCTAATGAATTTTGCACTAAGGCCTCGTTCACATTTCCGTTTTTCACTGACGTGTGCTGTACACATTTCCGGCAGACAGCACACGTACCCATTGATTTAAATGTGTCTGTTCACATTTCAGTATTTTTTTACGGACCGTGGGTCATTAAAAAAAAATCACAGGACATGCACTACTTTAATCCTTGATGCGGACCAAGCATGTCCATTGAATTCTATGGGTCCATGAAAATCACATCCTTGTTGTGTCCGTGTTGCATCAGTTTTTCACTGAAGACTTATAGGAGATTCTTTGGAAATTAATTTTCAACTAAGCAATGTCAGTGAATTAAGGATGACACATGGATGGTTAAAACGGACACACGGACCAACCACAGATCTTTCAGGGACATCTTTACGGATGAAACACGTACGCTTTCTTTCACAGAAGTGACACTGACAAAGAAATGTGAATGAACTTAGCCATGGCTTCTACTGTGTATTTGGAAAGTCTTCAAACCCTCTCACTTTTTATAATGAATTTTGCTCTAAGCCATGTTTTCTACAGTGCATTTAGAAATTCTTCAGACCCTCTCATTTTTTTCACATTTTGGTATGTTGCAGCCTTGGACTAAAATTGAAAAAATCATGTTTTTTCCACCATTATTCTGTACTCAATACTCCATGATGAGAAAGTAAAAACAGAATTTTATACATTTTTAAAAATTTAATAAAAAAGAAAAACTAACATTTTGTATAAGTTTTCAGACCCTTTGCTGTAACACATGAAATTTAGCTCAGGGGGCCTCCGGGTTCTCTTGATCATATTTGAGATTTTTCTACATGTTAATTGGAGTTCACCCGTGGTAAATTCAGTAGATTAGACATGATTTTGAAATACACACCCCTGTCTATATAAGGCCTCAAAACTGACAATGCATATCAGAGTAAAACTAAGCCATGGGAACGAAATAACTGCCAGTAGAGCGCAGAGATAGGATTCTGTGGAGACACAGATTTAAAGAAGGGTATAAAACTGTACTGAACTGTACTGAAAGTTCCCAAGAACCAGGGACTCCATAATTATGAGGTAGTTGAGGCAGTTGATAAAGACACTGGTAGCATTCAGTTCAGTCTCTCCAGAGTACATATACAATACTTCCAAATCTGAAAATGGGATAACCAGCAGCGGGAAGGCTCACTCTGAGTTTCTCTGTATTAGATACAAGCTACTTTCCAAGTCCACCAAAAAGGTGCACATTCACAATGTGTATAATTCCCACAGTGGGGTATAAATCCTCCAATGGGTAGCTAATATGTGGTAAAAGTATAGTGGGCACCTGAGGCGATGTACCCTTTTCACTAGCAGTAAGGCCTGTTGCTGTATGAGAGTGCACTTACTGTCTGTCCTTTGTACCAGTCTTTTATATTGGACCTCTGCAGTTTGCATATTCTGTGCCTACTTCTCTCTTAGAGAATGGGGGTAGTTGTTGGGATGCAAGGATAAGGGTTACTTGAGGCAGGATGCTTCAGCTCACTTAGACTTCATTAACTTTGGTAAGTTCCTGACCCCGAGGAAAAGGGCAGTCTCCTCCCTCTGACCAGGGCAGCATAAACTAAAAGATGTTGCCATTTCAGCTATTGAATTACAAACTTCAAATAGAAAAGTGCATTGATATTAAGAATGAGTATAAATCCATTAGTAGCAAATTAACCTATTTGCAGTAGCCCACTGGGGTAATGCATTTGTAACAAGCTCTATTAACCACAGTTAATGGAGCACAGTACATGTACAGTGCAGCTGGAAGTGACTTCAGTGACTTCAGTACACGGGCCTGACTAAAAACTATCATGACAGCAGATTAACTCCCTAGATGCCACAGATGTGGTCAGTGCTGACCACAGCACATAACGTGTTTACAGAGAGAGAGACTTATATTCTCAACCCATCGGATCTCTGTGATGAGATTGCGGGGTGCTGATGGTTGCGATGGCACCCAGAAGCCTTACAAACACCTCCGGGTTTGCCATGTATGGAAGCCCCCAGGCTGTGCATGTATTGTGCTATAATAAAAAGCAATCAGACCCTCAAAAGTTAAACCCTTATCAAGCGACTTGGTAAAAAAAAAGAAGAAATGGTACGCCATAATGGTATCAATGAAAATGCATATTCACCCCACCAAAAAATTAAAAAAAACTATGGCTCTCAGAAAATGATGACAGAAAAGCAAAGGGCCCGATTATTTAATACTGGCATTTTAGACATCGGTCTTTTAGACGTCGGCCTCTCCATAACTTCAGCGCATCCAGCGCCAGTTCTAAATGTAACACAGCTTCTGAGCTACGTCCAAAACAGCCATAGGAAATAGTGAATGAGACGGGCCTACCAGCCCACCCCTTCACCGCTCACGCCCACGTTTTTAGAACTGGCTTTATCAGGGCGAAGTCACAGATAGTGGCGCAACTAATGAGAGCACTGACAACCCCATTTTGTTATTTCCTTAGAACTCCAATTAAAAACTGGACTATGAGCTCCCAACCAGGGTAATCCCAAAAACATCAGCAGACTAGTTTTTCGTGACATATAATGAACATTTTTCAGAATGAATAGACACAATCTGCATAACCAAATCAATGGCTTTATAGTTAATAGGCCCTCCAGCTAATGAAGTAGTATCCACCCCAGAAACCGGAATGGGCTCAGGTAGTCTTTAAACCATGAGATCCAAGGCAGACGCAAAATTAAAATTAAAAAAATGTGCTGCAGCTCCCAGATCTACAAAAGCTAAACCAGAAACAGACCTTACTAGTGAAGATAAATTAACAGGCAAGAAACCCTATCAGATGTTTTTGGGAAATACCTGTGTCATCACTCATACACTGAAGTTTTCCCCCTTCAGCCTAGAAGGACAGGATCACAATTGATGTCCAGAACTGTCGCAGTAAAAACACACTCCATTCTTCAGGCGATGTTCCTTCCATTGCAGAGAGGACATAGTACCCACTTCCTTGGGCTCTTCGGACTCCACTGGCACCTCGGACATGGAGGCTTGAGGGAACAAAGAAAAAGAAGGATGGACATGAACAGATCTTTCCCGCTTACATTCCCTAAGACGTCTGTCAAGTCGAATAGTTAGGGACATAGCCTCGTTTAGGAAACCTGGGGTAGGATGACTAACTAGAAGGTCTTTCTGAATATCCGAAAGACCTAGTTTAAACTGTTACCTAAAAGCCGGATCAGGTTAGCTAGAGGCAGTTGCGGAGTTCAGAAAAATAATCTTCTGCAGGTCGTCTGCCCTGATGTAAGGAAAGGAGTTGGTTTTCTGCTTAAGCCGCCCTGTCTGGCTCATCATATTAAAGACTAAGAGCAGAAAAGAACAGGTCAACAGAAAATAATTCAGGAGAGTTGAGCAATAGCAAAAACTCCCACTTCTGAGGGCCCTGAAGCAGGGATATAATGATGCCTACTCTCTGAGCTTCCATAACCAATGAGCATGGCCTAAGATGAAAATAAAGTTTAAAGCTCTCATGGAAGTTTACAAAATTTTTGCGGTCACCAGAGAAGCGGCCAGGGAGCTTAACCTCAAGTTTTACTGGTGACGGAACTGTAGCAATGGGGGTAATGGTCTGGCAGAACTCTTGCTGCTGCAATCTCTTCGATAGATCCTGAACCAATTGGGTAATACACTCCATCTGATTGGCCAAAACTGCCACGGCGTTAATAACAGAACAGATCACCTGAAAACATATTTTCTGAGCCTGTAGGTAGGGATAGACATGTACAGTGAGTTCTAACCTACAACCCAACCTGCTTTCCCTACCTATTTTCAGTGCAAGCCCTGGGTGACAAGACCACAAGTAGTCGACAGTCCCTGTACTACCAAGGTGCAGAGACAGACAAACACTAAGAGACAAATGACACAAAGACAGAGTCGCACCTAACACGGTCAGAACCAGGAGGACAACGAAGTACAAAAACGAGAGACAGGAGTCAAAAGATGAGCCAAGATCAGAAACAGACGTAATGCACAGTACAAATCACAAGAGATAGAGAGTAGTCAAAGGACAAGCTGAGGTCTAAAACAGAGGCAATTCAAATCAGCACAGTAACAAGAACCAGGAAGACTATCACTGGTGTTGGGGTATGGCCAGGAAGGGGTTTAACCCTTAGACTCCCAGACTACATGTACGGCGCTGGGGCGATGCGGACACATGGCGCCCGCTCGCACGTGCTCGAGACTTGCGGCTACTTACCCATCGGCGGCGTCTTGCTGGGCCTTTAGATGCCGTGATCACACGTGATCACGGCATCTAGCTGCGTCTTAACCCGGAAGCGTACGCTTCTGGGGGGTGTACAGACACCCCGTGTGGCCAATCGGGGTGTCTGTACACGATCTGAAAGCTGTAAACCTTGCTGATGAGGTTTACAGCTTTCAACGTGCAATTCTTATTCTGGCCACTAGATGCAGGCCAGGATAAGAAATTAGCAATTCTTGGATTTATCTCCATCTAGTAAATCCCTGATTGCTCATAAAGAAAAAAACACAATATATTAGCTCATATTTGAGCTTTAAAATAATCAAAAAAAAAAAAAGTTAAAAAATATATAAAAAATAAAAAATATATAAAAGTTCAAACCCCCTTTTCCGTATAATTAAAAAATAAATGCCTAAATAACAATAAATATAGACATCATGGGTATCACCGTGACCGAAAACGCCCGTTTAAAATATAAAAAATAATTCCAATGCGGCGAATTGTGTGGCGGAAAAAAGCGTCCAAATGGCGATTCGCTGTTTTTTGTTGCTTTTGTTTTCTAAAAAAAATTAAATAAAAAGTGATCAAAAAGTCATACACACCCCAGAATGGTATCAATAAAAACTTCAGATTGCCCCGCAAAAAATGAGCCCCCATACAGCTCCGTATACATAAATACCAAAAAGTTATAGGGGTCAAGATATGACAAAAAAAAAAAGGCCAACTTTATAATTATTTTATCACTATCAAAACGCAGGAAAAACTATACATATTAGGTATCGCTAATACTGGTCAGTTTTAATGAACATCGAACGCTGTAAATAAGAAACCCGTAGAACTGTAGCAGAATAGCGTTTTTTTTGCAATTTCATCCGATTTGGAATTTTTTTCCTGCTTCCCACTACACCATATGCAATATTAAATGGAATTTTGGAAAGTACAACTTGTCCCGCAAAAAACAAGCCCTCATACAGCTATGTGAACAGAAAAATAAAACAGTTATGGCTGTTTGAAGGCAGGGAGCGCAAACCGAAAATGCATAACCGAAAAAACCTCCGGTACTGAAAGGGTTAAATAGAGCACCAAGTCTATGGATCAGCACCTGGTCAGAAACACTAGCACACAGGAATAGAGCAGTTGAGCAATCAACCCACTACTAATCTCCTCCAGCACACACTGGAGGGAGAAACAGAGCATTGCAACCTGTTGCTAAGGATGTTGTCGCATCACCACGTGGCGTGGCTCAGCAGCACTTCTCTTGGCCAGAAAAAATTTAAAAATACATGGCCTTCAGAAAATGGCAACATAAAACCATAATTTGTTTCACAATGCTCTTTGTAAAACTTGCAAAATGTAAAAAAAAAAGAAAAACTATAAAATTGATATCTGTGTAATTGTACTGGTCAGCAGAATAGATAACATGTCATTTTTCCAGCATGGTGTGCACCGCAATCAGGGCTGAAATTAGATATTTTGGTGTCCTAGGTGGAACAGGCAAATTGTAATTTATATACGCTTACTTACCATCGCTTGCCCCACTGAGGCTCACAATGTAAGGTTCCTATGTCAGTATGTCTTTGGAGTGCAGGAGGAAACTGGAGTACCCGGATGAAATCCATGCAAATATATACATAATGCCCCCCATAGTTCCAGAATATAATATGTCCCATGTAGTGCCAGTATATAATGCTACTTTGCCCCCCATAGAGCCAATATATATGCCCTCGTAGTTTCAGTATATATATAATGCCCCCCTGTAGTACCAGTATATAATGTTCCTCCATCTCCTCCTGTAGTACCAGTATATAATGTTTTTTTACCCCATTCTGTAGTGCTATATACAGTGCCTTGCGGAAGTATTCGGCCCCCTGCAACTTTTCAACCTTTTGCCACATTTCAGGCTTCAAACAAAAAGATATAACATTTTACATTTTTGGTGAAGAATCAACAACAAGTGGGTCACAATTGTGAAGTGGAACGAAATTTATTGGATCATTTAAACTTTTTTTGTAATAATAAAACTGAAAAGTTGGGTTTGTAAAATTATTCGTCCCATTTACTTTAAGTTCAGAAAACTCACTCCAGAAGTTCATTGAGGATCTCTGAATGATCCAATGTTGTCCTAAATGACTGATGAAGATAAATAGAATCCACCTGTGTGTAATCAAGTCTCCGTATAAATGCACCTGCTCTGTGATAGTCTCAGGGTTCTGTTTGAAGCACAGAGAGCATCATGAAGACCAAGGAAGACACCAGGCAGGTCCGTGATACTGGTGTGGAGAAGTTTAAAGCCGGATTTGGATACCAAAAGATTTCCCAAGCTTTAAACAGCCTTTATGGAAGAGTGGCAAGAAGAAAGCCATTTCTCAAAGATATCCACAAAAAGTCTTGTTTACAGTTTGCCACAAGCCACCTGGGAGACACACCAAACATGTGGAAGAAGGTGCTCTGGTCAGATGAAACCAAAATCGAACTTTTTGGAAACAATGCAAAACGATATGTTTGGCATAAAAGCAACACAGCTCATCACCCTGAACACACCAATCCCACTGTCAAACATGGTGGTGGAATCATCATGGTTTGGGCCTGCTTTTCATCAGCAGGGACAGGAAAAATGGTTAAAATTGATGGGAAGATGGATGGAGCCAAATACTGGACCATTCTGGATGAAATCCTGTTGGAGTCTGCCAAAGACCTGAGACTAGGACGGAGATTTATCTTCCAACAAGAAAAAGCAAAATCTACAATGGAATGGTTCAAAAATAAACGTATCCAGGTCTTAGAATGGCCAAGTCAAAGTCCAGACCTGAATCCAATTGAGAATATGAGAAAACCTCAAACCAGCCTCAAAGAGCTCGAGCTGTTTTGCAAGGAAGAATGGGCAAGAATTTCAGTCTCTAGATGTGCAAAACTGATAGAGACATACCCCAAGCGACTTGCAGCTGTAATCGCAGCAAAAGGTGACGCAACAAAGTATTAATGCAAGGGGGCTGAATAATTTTGCACGCCCAACTTGTCAGTTTTATTATTACAAAAAAAGTTTAAATGATCCAATAAATTTCGTTCCACTTCACAATTGTGACCCACTTGTTGTTGATTCTTCAACAAAAATGTAAAATGTTATGTCTTTTTGTTTGAAGCCTGAAATGTGGCAAAAGGTTGAAAAGTTCCAGGGGGCCAAATACTTTCGCAAGGCACTGTACATATATATATATATATATATATATATATATATAGTAAAGGAAAAAAACTGGCAGCACTGAAAAAAATGAGCATCGGGGGCAAAGCCTATGATCTGACTGAGATCATAAATACATAGGAAAAAAGGCAGCACTCACCAAACAAATGTAAAAAAACAAACTCTTTTATTCATCCCAGTGGGCCATATGCCATAAGCCTTTCTCAAGCAAATGTGAATGGTTGGTACAAAGTATTTAAGCAAAAAGTGCACATGTGTACAATCAATCAATCAACAATACATAAATAAGTATGTAACAAAAGTGAAACCTAATTCAGGTATAAAGAAAATGTAAACATGATCCCATGAAAAACAAAAATGGTAAGGTGTAATATGCATGATTAAATATAATGTCATAATTCATATATAAGTGCATAATACATAATTGTTCAACTATAAGAATATATAAGTGACAGGTGTTAATCATCAGTGATTAAAAATAAACCAGCCTGGTCCATGTGGAGCATAAGAGAAGTCCATAGCAGGGCAATACGAGGTGCCGGTGTTGGCGTCTCTAAATCATCACTGCGCATATCCAGGAGCACATAGAGACACGTAGGTATTCAGGAGGAGATGACTTGTAAACTGCGCATGTCAGACATGCGCCCCGGCTCAAACCTGAGCGGAGGCGTCATGAGAAAAGCTGGCAAAGCGCCCTCAACTAGTACAGCGATGGCCGTCTTGGATATGGTAATGCACTTAATGGTGACAGATTCTTGTCACTTAATCAAACAGGGTTCTCCTGTATAGCCCGTACTACCACTACTCCAGCTATTAGACAAAGTGGGGGCAATGAACAGTAAGGGCACAAAGTGCTCCAGTATTTCAAGCTCCATATCGCTGTTAATATGCTAATCCACTAAAAAGAAGAAAAGCAAAAAAAATTAGTAATAATATCATAACACAATATTGTATGATAATGAAAAAACAACATATACATAAAGGTTTGGTTTAAAGATCAAGTTGATAATATTGATATGCGTTCAAGTGAAGTGTTTTTGAAACAATTACATTTGAGCAATAGAAGTAATTTTGTTCCAGTTATCAATTCACCTGCCATTGATACATTCATTTCTGCTGTCACTAGGGATATTCTGTCTTTACAACAGAATACTGATTGCTCCACTCTCAAATATTCCAATTTAACCAGTGCAGAATGTGAGGCTTTGACCCAACTTCGTTTGGACCAGAGCCTCACTATTAAGCCTGCAGATAAGGGTGGTGCCACTGTGATTATGGACACTTAAATATATTGCGGAAATTCAGAGACAACTCTCGGATACCGATGTGTACACTCCTGTTGCTCGTGACCCCAAGTTTGAGATCACTCGCCTTATCAAAGGTACTCTCACTGAAGCTTTGACTGGCGGCATAATAGATGACGATTTGGAGAGATTCTTGACTGTTGATTTCCCTATCACACCTGTGATATATATTTTACCTAAGATCCATAAGTCTTTGGTTGACCCGCCTGGTCGTCCTATTGTTTCTGGTACAGCTTCTTTTTTCTCCAACATTGCCATCTTTTTAGACCGCATGCTCCGAAAATATGCTATTGAAGAAGATTCATATATCCAGGACACGTCTGATTTTCTTTTGAAGCTTCAACAGGTAGATCTATCTTCCATTATTTTAGCATCATTTGATGTGGTGTCCTTATACACATCCATTGACCATGACATGGGTATCTCGGTTGTCTCTCACTTCCTACTTGATTCTGCATATACTAATGAGTGCCAGTCTTTCATTATTGATCTTTTGAATATTATTCTCCACCAGAATTACCTTTTATTTCAGGATCAATTTTATGTGCAGAAAAAGGGCATGGCTATGGGGTCTCATGCAGCCCCTACTTACGCAAACATGTATATGCGTCATTTGGAGGAGGATATCGTCTCTGTCTCCCACCAATTCACCCATGTGGTGAGGTGGTGGCGATACATTGATGACATCTTCCTCCTATGGCATGGGTCACTTGATGAATTGTTGTCTTTTCATACTTTTTTGAACCAGTCAGACCCATATGTCAAGTTCACGCTGGTACACTCTGATACGAGTGTGCAGTTTCTTGACACCATGGTCTCTCTGGTTAATCACACTCTTAAAACTGGTCTGTTTGTGAAACCTACTGAAATTCTCTCCTACACTACAGTAGTAGACATCCACGTAACATGATAAAATACTTACCATATAGCCAGATGCTACGCGTTAAACGCATTGTGTCTGATGATACCTTTGTACCTTCCACTTTGAATACTATGGCTCAAAAGTTTTGTGATGGGGCTATCCTAGGACACTAGTACGTTCTCAACAAGAACATGTTCTAACCATAGATAGGAATACCGCCCTTCGACCCAAAGTAAAGGCATCTTCACAGAAACGGGTATACTTTGTTTCCACCTTCACTGAACAATCATATGCTATTGGCAATATCATACGTAAAAATTGGTCAATCTTACGTAGAGGACATAATGATGTTGTAGAGTTTATGTCTCCTCCCATTTTATCTTATCGACGTTCAAGAAGCATTGGTGATCAGTTGGTACATTCAGACATGATGCCCTGTAGACAATTTAGACAGAGGTTATTACACCCCCAAAAAATGGGATGTTACCCTTGCCTGTCTTGTGTGAATTGCCGTCTTATGCTGAAAGGTACCCAGTTTACTCACCCGGTCACTGGACACACTTTCACAATACGGCATTATTTGACATGCAATTCTGCATTTGTTATCTATTTGTTAATATGTCCCTGCAATCTGTGGTATGTAGGTGAAACCACTTTGGATTTAAAAACTAGACTCAATTACCATAGATACACAATTCGTAAGAAAAGGTTAGATTTGCCAGTCTCCAGACATTTTGTGGAACACAAACACACTGTACATCAATTACGCTTTAAAATTATAGATCACGTCCCACCGCTACGACGTGGTGGTGATCGAGTGAAATTGTTATTATGTAAAGAACTTCAGTGGATACACAGACTATCCACTCTATATCCCCCTGGTCTAAATGTAGAATATAAATTGAGTGTATTACTTTAGGAGTCTTGCCCGACTGTCCTGTGGTAATTTATCCTGGTTTACATTCCCCTTATGTATATGTTGTTTTTTCATTATCATACAATATTGTGTTATGATATTATTACTATTTTTTTTTTCTGTAACTTTTCTTGTAGGGTCCTGTGGACAGAGAGTGTTCAGCGGAACAATACGGGGACTAACTGTCTCTCCACTGCGCATTTCTATGTTTTATTATGGATTTGTATTATTTTTATCATATTTTTTATTTTCATTTTCCCTTTTCACAATATATACACAGGAGGTATATGCCTTGTATGTCTTTACATTATGCTAGCATATGTCTTGGTTTCAAATACACACTTATATGCTAACTACCATTCTGGCAACGGGACTATGTGGTTATATCTGCTGCGGATGTGCTTTTCTGCTTTTTAGTGGATTAGCATATTAACAGCGATATGGAGCTTGAAATAGTGGAGCACTTTGTGCCCTTACTGTTCATTGCCCCCACTTTGTCTAATAGCTGGAGTAGTGGTAGTACGGGCTATACAGGAGAACCCTGTTTGATTAAGTGACAAGAATCTGTCACCATTAAGTGCATTACCATATCCAAGATGGCCATCGCTGTACTAGTTCTTTATCTGCGCATGCATGCACCCTAATTGAGGGCGCTTTGCCAGCTTTTCTCATGACGCCTCCGCTCAGGTTTGAGCCGGGGCGCATGTCTGACATGCGCAGTTTACTGTACAAGTCATCTCCTCCTGAATACCTACGTGTCTCTATGTGCTCCTGGACATGCGCATTGATGATTTAGAGACGCCAACACCGGCACCTCGTATTGCCCTGCTATGGACTTCTCTTATGCACCACATGGTTTATTTTTAATCACTGATGATTAACACCTTTCACTTATATATTCTTATAGTTGAACAATTATGTATTATGCACTTCTATATGAATTATGCCATTATATTTAATCATGCATATTACACCTTACCATTTTTGTTTTTCATGGGATCATGTTCACATTTTCTTTATACCTGAATTATGTTTCACTTTTGCTATATACTTATTTATATATTGTTGATTGATTGATTGTACACATGTGCACTTTTTGCTTAAATACTTTGTACCAACCATTCACATTTGCTTGAGAAAGGCTCATGTTTAGTGCCAGTAATATTGCTCGTAGTGTCAGTATATAATGCTCCACCATACCCCCATAGTGCCAGTGTATAATGTTCCTCCACCCCCCATAGTGTCTCTCTCTTTATATATATATATATATATATATATATATATATATATATATATATATATATATATCATATGCTCGCTCTAGTATATCTTGCTCTTCCATCCCCCTATAGTGCCAGTATATAATGCTCCCCCCTGTACAGACAGTATATAATGTCCCCTGTATTGCTAGTATATAATGATCCTATGTAGTTCGTATCAGTATATAAAGCCCCTTCTTTGGTGCAGTTCCAAACTCCATGCAGTTTGGAACCCATGACCCAGGACCAGCTGGTCACAGCATACTGGGCACTGAAATGCCATATTTGGGGAATTTCTGCAAAATAACTATGGCATCAAAGTGCTCTCCACCCCCCTAATACCTTGAGGGGTGGAGTTTCCAAAATGAGGTCACTTCTCAGCAGTGGCCTACCTTCAATAGAGGCATACCAGGCAGATGCTATGGGGTCCTTGGGCAAAGTGGCCCGGCCATGTATGTAAGTCGAAATAAAAATGGCTGCTTCCAACCCCAGTCCCTGGGTGGGGCTCAGGCCCTGATTACTGGCTCCTTGCTTCTCCTGTGCTAGGCTTGCGAAGGGGGCCATGCCCAGGTGGGCTCCCCTCCCCCTTACACAGTCCGTGTCATACCCACAGTCACTGTGCCCACCCACAGCCTAGAGCACTCTGTCTGCCAGGCAGTGGCTGATTTACCAATCAGCATTTAGCAATGCAGAGCCTGCTGCTGAGTGGTAAGCCTTGCAGCGTTCCTAGCAAGCAAACATGGGGAGCTGCTGCTGGCCGGCCCTGCTTTGAACTGACCTGACTGCCATGATCAGCAACATCCTCCAGTGTCCAGACACCAGTCAGTCATCTGCAGTGTGTGAAGATCTGTCCTGCCTGATACTCTAGAGTGAACAGCAAGCCACAGTGCACACAGTAGCAGTATGCCCTGTGCACTAACGTTTCTTTCAAATTAAAAGTTCATGAGTTGGGCCCAGGGGCTCCACAATATCCACACTAAAAGCATCAGCGGGCACAGTTTGTAAGGGGAGGCTAGTTTGGCACATATAAGCAGCACAGCAGGGCAGATAGTGCAAGGTACAGTTCATAAGGGGGGCTATGGTGGCACTGGTACAGTTCATAAGGGGGGGCTATGGTGGCACTGGTGCAGTTCATAAGGGAGGCTATGGTGGCACTGGTGCAGTTTATAAGGGAGGATATGGTGGCACTGGTACTGTTCATAACGAAGAATATGGTGGTACTGGTGCAGTTCATAAGGAAGAATATGGTGGCACTGGTGCAGTTCATAAGGGAGGCTATGGTGGTACTGGTGCAGTTTATGGGCAAACAACAGGCACAATTTATAGGGGTGACTGCCAGCACTGTAAGTTTAAAGTGTACCTATTGTGTTTTAGAAATCATACTCCCATACATCATTGTGTACTTGTGTATGGATTCTCCTGCAGTCACAACAAGAGCTGCTCCTGCCTAAACCAGTGTAGCGCTGCTAAAGCCTAGCATACATGGGCAATATCAGGCTTTATTAGAGCGGGCACAGGCAGGAGAGCAATGTCTTATGTGAACCGATGCCCTGTGCTTGCTCTGTTCAGCTCTGCTCATAGCCTGCATTCTATGTATTTTTTTTATCCCTGATCATTTGATTAGGTTGTTTATGGTACATTTTATTTCTTCTTTGGGGGTGGAAAGGGGTTGTGGTCAGGGGCAACCAATATAATGGGAGAGGCTAGGAACAAGGCATGGGGGCCCAATTCTTGCTTTGGGGCCCAATGACTTCTATGTACGCCCTGCTTCTCAGGGGTTCCATTTATTATTTCACCCCTCAGCCTCTACAGTTGTCATCACAAGCTGCATAAATCAACATATTGGGCCTTAAATGATGCTCTTTTACTCCTAAGCCCTGCTGTATGCCCAGGTAAAAGGTTAGGGCCACATGTAGGGGGTTTCAGGAAGCAACCAGGAAGTTCAGCAAAGGTTTTTTAATCTGAAATCCTCACCTACTTTTCACTTCACTTCTAAAAGTGGCAAGGCAACTAAAGGTTGCAAAAAATATATGCCAATATGCACATGCAGGCGTCATTTGCAACATTTTTACACCACAAAACTGG
The DNA here is from genome assembly GCA_900303285.1 of Rhinella marina. Classification (NCBI taxonomy): domain Eukaryota; kingdom Metazoa; phylum Chordata; class Amphibia; order Anura; family Bufonidae; genus Rhinella; species Rhinella marina. Next base: position 24,889 of record ONZH01000153.1, on the reverse strand, counting down.
CATAGCAGACTTAATAAATGTCATACAGTCAGTGGCGTACATAGAGAAGTAAGGGCCCCATAGCAAGGATCAAACCAGGCTCCCTACACAGGACAGAAGGGTTTCTGCCTACACCCTTTTCAATGATCCTTGGGTCATTTTTCCACTGGTTCATTTTCTAAAAGTTGTTCCTTTAGAGGGTAGAGTCCTGACCAAGTTTTCACCTCCAGTAGAAGAAGGGATGATCCCAACTAAGACTGGGCCCCCTCTTGACCTGGGCCCCATAGCAGTCGCATGGTCTGCCACTATGATAATTACGCCCTTGCCCACAGCCTTTTAGAAACTTTGGCAGTGTTTAGCTAATCCAGTGCTAGATATTTTTCTCATGTTGCAAATTTTGTTGCAGAAAATTTCTGCATCTAAAAATCAGTTCCATTCACCAGAATGAGGCTTTCAGAAATCCATATCGTTGCTGCCCGAACAATGCCATGGATGAATGGAAGTAATTTTCTGGAGCCGAAATTTTCAGCAGCAAAATCTGTCATGCGTGAAGACGCTCAAATATATACTAGACGCATTTTAAGACAGTTTGGCATCACTGGTTCCAGCAGTCTAGAGTAAGTTATTATACTTGGGTGGCCACTATAGGCATGAAATCAAGCATATAAAATATATAAAATATGCATGAAATATGCTAGTGTATTAAATTAACCTTCTTCCAAAGGCCAGTTTGAAAAGTCCAGATGCTTATATTGCTTGTGACATGCTCTGGTAACCAATTTTTTTTTTTTAACAGAAGGGCCAGTCTGTTTCTATTTTTAAGTGTAAAATAATGAAAGGAAAACAGAGTGAAATTCCCCCATTATTAAATAAAACATTTAAGTGGCCAGAGGCCAATCATTGTCACGCCATGCACAAAAGCCACACGGTAATATATTCCATAACCGTAGTCTAGAAACTACTGATTTTAACACATTTGCACATGATTAGGTATAATATGAAAGTTGCTTATTAAATCCAGTATCTTACTGGTGTTACCCATACCTGAGGGAGCAGAAGGCAGTTTCCTTCCAAAACTGTTACAGAGCGGTAAAGTAAAATCAATTCCATACTACAGAATCAAATCATAAATAAAACTCTCACGGCAAGTTAAGAATATTTATAACAACATGCCTTTTCCACCCCTTTGTAAGGAAGGCTGTCCTTCATATGTGCCCTTCTGACCTGCAGACACCCAATAAATGGTGATAACTATCACATGTAGATCATTCCCAGCTTTTCAGCAGTTCAATTGTTTTATTGCTTTCCAGCGCAAGTAAACGGAAACAACTGTGTAAAGCTGTGATCTCAGCCCACTGCAGAGTACACATCTGACATCATTCCATACCTGTATGCAAACCTTGTAATTTATTCTAGGCCTCTCTTAGATCTGTCCTTCGGAAGCACATGGTTTTTAAGTACTACAAATTGCTGTCTTTGTACTACTGCACAGTTTGGTATATTAGATATGTAGAGTTTTGATTACATGTAACATATACAGTAGTTGAAGTAAGCACACGTTTTTACAATACATACGAATCTACTTCCAAAGTGGACATAAATTTAGAAAAAATATTATAAAATAAAGAATGGAAAGAGGTGCTGTCAAATAGTTATCCATCTGTCCTCCCATGATGTGTCCGACCAGGCTATGGTGGCATTGCTGACATTGCTCTGTTGCTATGGCAACGAGCCCTGCTGAATCTTTGGTTGGTTGACCTATCAGAGAACAGGGACGCCAAATCAATGAGGCTTGAAGCCAGTGTCACATGCTTCCTGAGGGCTGGCTATTAAGGGCCCCTTTAACACAAGCGAGTTTTCTGCGCTGGTGTGATACGTGAAGTGAACACAGAGAACCAGCATTAAATCCTGATCCATTCATTTCAATGGGTCTGTGTACATGAGCGTTTTTTTCACGCATCAGTTATGTGTTGCATGAGAATCGCAGCATGTTCTATAGTCAGTGTTTTTGATGCAGCCCGGGCCCAATAGAAGTGAAGGGGCTTCAGTGAAAAACGCATTGCATCTGGATGTAATCTGGATTCAGTCTAGGTGCAATGCAGTTTTCAGTGAAGGATGCTAGGAAATGTTGTTTGTAAACCTTTCTTTTTTTTTGACACGCGTGAAAAACATATCAAAACCTATTGAAAGTGTGCAGAAAAATACTGAATGCAATCACAGACAAAACTGACTGAACTTGCATGCAAAATGGTGCGAGTTTCACTGAACGCACCCTGAACGCATCCGGAGCCAATACGTATCATTTTTGTGAAAGAGGCCTAAGCAGGCAGGTGTTGGTCATGGTTGGTTATGACTGTTATTCCTGCCTCGCTATCTAGTTTTGTGTTTGTTACTCTGGATCATTGACCTTTTGCCTGTTTCTCTGACTTTGCTACTGTATTCTGATTTTACCTCTGATGTGACCTGCTGGTATTTGACTCTGCTTTTTATTTAACCTCTATTAATATTGAATATTGTTTGGTAATGGAAATCTGCTAGTTTGTGCCTTCGCCTTTCCCTTCTGACTTTGACGCTATGTCTTGGTTTCACTCTGCTGTGTATTCGACCCATTATGATCATAGTATATGGAAAAATAAACGCTCACCTTACTCCTCATTCTCTACAATGCAGTTTCAAAAAGCAAATTGTACATGGGAAATGTTTAATCACCATTTAACTTGGTTTGATGATCCAACTAGTACATTTAATTAAGTGGATGCTACATTGTAAGTGGCCACAATCTTAGTTGAGAACTCCTTGCTGTCCTTCAAAACACGGACTACTGAAGCTACTATTGCCAGACGAGACATCAACTTCCTCAATCTGCAAAATCATTTATCAACTACTGAATTACTTGAAGAATATATGGTATACCTAACCCAGGAATCAGGATGTCTAGCAGGGTTGCCAACCATTCAGAAATTTCTGAACAGCCCGTAAAAACAGACAACTTTTTGAGGCTGGTGGTGTCCGTGATTTTTTTTTTGAGGCTGGTGGTACTTGACTAGATTATTTTGGTAGTAATTATCATCATTTTACAGCTCATAGCAAATGCTGGTGATGAGTTCTTATAAATATATTGAGCTATAGACCTGTATTGCTTATAATCTGTATTATTCATTAAGGTATTCCAATTTGTCCATAAAAAACATTGGCTACCTGTAATTGTTTGATAAATTGTCCAGAAAAAAACTGTGGTTTGCAGCCATGATGGCTAATACTATCACAGTCCTAAATCTTTCCTCATATAAAAGAAAGCAGAAACATTTGATTTTTATTGTAAATGTGTATTTTACATTGCATATAGTCTTCGCCTAGCTGCTACATTGCAAAAGCTACAGTATATAGAACAACATATGCAATATAGACTTACTTCACAATAGCCTTACTGTCTGTTAAGTTGCATTGTGACTTGTGCTATTAGTACCTTTGAAGTATAATGTGACTTTTCTTTTTAGTAGTGTGACTGATTACTGGACTAGTGACATCACTGCTGACTACTTTCAATATAGTGACATCAGTGGTTCTTGAGAACCGATTCAGTGACATCTATACTGCTGATTACAGGATTAGTCCTATAATAAGTGCTTGATTAAAGGATTATGTGACATCATTATCACTGATTACTCATACATTTTTTGAATTTAGGGGATTATTAGCAGTTAGCTGGAAGCACAAAAATGAAAGCAGATAAAAAAAATTTCTTTGTAGTTCGAGATTGACATGGCTACCATAAGATGATTTTGTAATTCATAAAAATTTGTTAAAACAAAATAAATTCTTTTGAACTTCTGACCAATGCAACCTTAAAATCAATATATAAAGATAGATAGATAGATAGATAGATAGATAGATAGATAGATAGATAGATAGATAGAATAGCAAAAGGCAGCACTCAAAAATCAATGAAAATGTAAAAATATTTATTCATCCATAAGGTTGAGCCGAAATATCACATAGCTACATGGGTGAATAAATATTTTTGCATTTTCATTGATTTTTGAGTGCTGCCCTTTTGCTATTTTGTATACTGGCCAATCGTCTAGTCCCCTCAGACGTGCACCTGTTTTGCTCATTTTATGTACTGATTCTAGTGCTGCTAGATAGATAGATAGATAGATAGATAGATAGATAGATAGATAGATAGATAGATAGATAGATAAAAAAAAGAAAGAAGCAGCACTTACTAAGCGGGTGCAATATCCCCCAAGGTACCTGAAGCCAAGGTCCTCTGGACAGAACAATAAGAAAACGGAGGCAGCACTCCTAAAAGTCGTGAAAAAAGTAGTGGTTTTAATCACCCATCAACAGCAACGTTTCAACCGCACAATGCAGTCTTTGTCAAGCTGTGTGCATGTGCTTCAAACAACAACTTATATAGTGCCAATACAAATCAATCAATAATCGTGTACAATTACATAATCACAGTAAAAACTATTAAAATTCATCATACAATTCATAAATACATCTTACAAAACATGATTTCTGTGTGTGCATTATCATATATATAAAACAATCCATTGTGACATGATCCTAATACATATACATATACATATACATTATACCTCTGTACTCTAATTAAAGTGCCAGGTGCTGTGCTAATACTTATAATTATCATGATTGTGATTAATTAAAAACCTGTAACTTCATGGTAAAGTCCTCGCTTCCCCCGGCGTTCTAACTTCCCCGTTTCCATAGTACGCAGGGATCCATCTAGTTATTCAAAGGAACTTCTTCACATGCAGTAGGGCGGAGATCTCGCGATATGCGAGATCACTCCGTCCGAGGCACACTAGAGAAGCAAAGATGGCTATAAGCGCATCAATATATGATGCGCCTGCGCAACCTCCAAATATTTAAAGGGACAGTACCACTAAAGTGGCAGAAATACTTTATGAGTAAAACACTTTATAATACTATCAAATAGAGTCATGCATCATAGAGACAGACAAGTCACTACATAATAGCGGCCTGACCATCCCCCAAGGGGCACCCATGACACTCCCCATGCATGGGGAATTCACTGACGTTGTCCCTTCTTTACATGAGGCATGTACTTAAATTATCACGTTGTCAACTAACCCCTGGGGACTTGCTGGTGACCTCGGAATACTCCGAGGCCATTCAGCACCCTATTAGGGATAGGGGCTCCACATCACAGTCACGTGAGAGGGGCCCCCATACCAGGTCAGGGGTACATTCATGTACATACCACAATTGTCCCTAAAATCAATGGGGTGCACCAAAAAAGTTACTAAGTCGTAAAAGCAATCTAATAAACACCTAATATAATATCATATATCGCAGCTCCAAAATTCAGCCACTGCGCAGTAGTGGCACCGGGACGCCTGAAGGATTGAGGGACCATTGTCCATGAAGTTTATATATGTTCATATACTTTATCCATATCTACAAAAAGCAAAAAGACAAAGCAAAAATTAGTACATATTCAAGCACATGTTTCCCATACACAGAGAAGAATCGGACTAATCCCAGCATCGCACAAATGAGAGAACATCTCCCCCTTCCTGTCAAATCACTCTAAATTCCACATTTAATCCATTAGGCTTTAATGTTTGCAATATGTAAATCCAGAATAGCTCTCTTCTTTTTAACAATACAGACCTATCTCCACCTCTTCTGGGCATCATGACCTGTTCCAAAATTCTGAATTTTAAATCGTTCTCTGTATGTTGTACCTCCGTAAAGTGTTTAGACACCGAAAGGTTCAACTTCTTTTTGAGGATAGAATGTCGGTGTTGGTTCAAGTGTGTCTTGAGGTCCCATGTAGTCTCCCCTACATAGTAGAGACCACATGGGCACTCCAACAAGTACACTACATAATTGGAGTCACACGTTAGATATTGTTTGATCTGGAAAGGCTGTCCTGTTTTCACATGAGCAAAATTATTTCCCCGTATCATTAACGGGCAATTTACACAGTTGAGGCACGGATAGCACCCCACCCTAGAGGATCCAAATGGATTACCTCTCCTTTTGTTGGAACCCACATCTGACCTTACCAATTTATCTGTCAAATTCTTATTCCTTCTATAAGCACACAAAGGGGGAACCCGAAATTCCTCTATCTCCAAAAAACTGCTTTTAAGGATTCCCCAATGTCTCCTCACTATGGAGGCTATACTGCCACTGTCCCCTCCATAGTCAGAGACAAAGGGGATCCTTTTCTCATCCCTCCTCACCCGAATTGAACCCTGAAGTAGGGATTCTCTATTAATTAACTCCGTACGTTTTCGGCAGTCAGACACCAGTTTGTGTGGGTATTTTCTTGCAATAAATTTGCGACTCATTTCATCCAGCCTACATGGGAGCACATTTGGATCCTGTACAATTTTCTTCACCCTCAACCTCTGACTGTACGGGAGGGACGTAACCATAGGTCTAGGATGTTGACTGTCATATCTGAGCATGGTGTTCCTATCAGTGTCCTTTACGAACAAATCAGTAATTAGTGTCCCATTATGGATAGATACCTTCGTGTCTAAGAACTGGATCCATTCCGTTGAATGCACTACAGTAAATTTCACGCCCCTGTCAATAGTATCGAGATGGGAATGGAACACCATGAGGTCCTCCGCGGCGTCGGTCCACACTAGGAAGATGTCGTCTATGTAACGCCACCACCCCAGCACCTGCCTGAAGTGGTGGCTCACATAGACGTACATCTCCTCTAGGTGGGCCATATAGATGTTCGCATAAGTCGGCACCACGTTGGACCCCATGGTGGTCCCCCGTCTCTGAAAATAAAATTCGTCCTGGAACAGAAAATAATTTTTAGTCAAAATAAATTTGAGAAACATCACTAAAAAATCCCTGCAATCAACTGTGTGTTGTGTCCCTACTAGACATTGTTGGACTGCATTCAGGCCATCATCATGTCCTATCGACGTATACAAACTAGTCACGTCAAAAGAGACTAATATGGAGCCCTCTGGAATACTCAAATCCTTTATTTTCAATAGAAAATCGTTGGTATCTTTAATGTAAGATCTGGCCGACGCGGCAAAAGGACGTAAAACCTTGTCCAAAAAAATAGCTGAATTACTAAATAGAGACCCCCTCCCCAAGACAATTAGTCATCCGGGTGGAGCCTGGAGCGACTTGTGAATCTTGGGGAGGGTATACAAAATAGGAGTCACAGGTTTTTCCACAAATAAAAAAGAGTGCAATTTATCATCAATAATACCTTTTTGTACGGCTCCATCAACGATCTCCCTCAGCTCCCTCAATAGGGGGAACTTTGGGTCTCCCTGTATGGGTATGTACACCTCACTGTCAGAGAGTTGTGATCTAATTTCATTCACATAATCAGATGAATCCATGACCACAACCCCACCACCCTTATCAGCTGGTTTGATGGTGAGGCTGTGGTCCATGGATAACTCTTTCAGGGCCACCATCTCTGCCTTTGACATGTTCAACTGTGAGACCCGATTATTATCAGTCCTCTTCAACAATTCAATGTCCCTCCTTACTGCTGTCATATATGTTTCCATGGCTGGATGTTGAATAATAGGAGTAAAGTCACTTTTCACAAAAAGACCCACATTATTAAGATTCAATTCACTGGTATAACCGCGATTTTCTACTATCGCCTGTTTTTGCTCAGCAAACCAGATTTTTAATTTAATAGACCTAAAAAATCTGTGGAGATCCAACTCCAAATCAAACCAACTTGTTCTGGATGCTGGGCAAAAGGACAGGCCCTTGTTTAACAGTGACAGTTCTGCATCATTTAAATCACGTGTGGAAATATTTACCATCACATTTTGCGTCTCAGGATCATGCCTTTGTTGGTTTTGTTGGCTTTCCTTTTTGCGCCACCTATGTTGTCTTCTGCCCCCACATCAGGTCCGGTAGGGGCTGGACCTGTCCCTAAAAAACGTCCAGCTGTCTCAGAGGAAGTTGTTGCCATTGTAGCCTAGTAGTATTCCAAGGTCACCAGCAAGTCCCCAGGGGTAAGTTGACAACGTGATAATTTGAGTACATGCCTCATGTAAAGAAGGGACAACGTCAGTGAATTCCCCATGCATGGGGAGTGTCATGGGTGTCCCTTGGGGGATGGTCAGGCAGCTATTATGTAGTGACTTGTCTGTCTCTATGATGCATGACTCTATTTGATAGTATTATAAAGTGCTTTACTCATAAAGTATTTCTGCCACTTTAGTGGTACTGTCCCTTTAAATATTTGGAGGTTGCGCAGGCGCATCATATATTGATGCGCTTATAGCCATCTTTGTTTCTCTAGTGTGCCTCGGACGGAGTGATCTCGCATATCGCGAGATCTCTGCCCTACTGCATGCGCAAGAAGTTCCTTTGAATAACTAGATGGATCCCTGCGTACTATGGAAACGGGGAAGTTAGAAGCATGCGCAGTGTGGATACCGGAACGCCGGGGGAAGCAAGGACTTTACCATGAAGTTACAGGTTTTTAATTAATCATAATCATGATAATTATAAGTATTAGCACAGCACCTGGCACTTTAATTAGAGTACAGAGGTATAATGTATATGTATATGTATTAGGATCATGTCACAATGGATTGTTTTATATATATGATAATGCACACACAGAAATCATGTTTTGTAAGATGTATTTATGAATTGTATGATGGATTTTAATAGTTTTTACTGTGATTATGTAATTGTACACGATTATTGATTGATTTGTATTGGCACTATATAAGTTGTTGTTTGAAGCACATGCACACAGCTTGACAAAGATTGCATTGTGCGGTTGAAACGTTGCTGTTGATGGGTGATTAAAACCACTACTTTTTTCACGACTTTTAGGAGTGCTGCCTCTGTTTTCTTATTGTTCTAGATAGATAGATAGATATGTTAATTAGGAAAATCTGCATATGCACTCACTAGCAATAAACCACATGTAAATTATGAATAGACAGTTTCCTTGAAGGGGCTTTCAGTAAATGGGTCTGAGTGTGGTTGAGCTGCAGTGCCCAGCAGTCATATTCATATGAATATCGCCATGCTGTGTATTGCAGTTAGGGGCTGTGAATGTACAAAGAACCATTGTGCTCAAACATAATGATGGCAACCTAGTTAATAAAAAAGCCATCTCCAAACTAGAAAACAAGATGCCTGCACCAATATTCTTCTTCAAGATGTTACTTAGCACAGCATCTACTTACTTAGACACGTCGATACAGATTTACTAATTGCTTGGTTTAAAGACAGTTTTTGTGGCAAATTTACAAAATGGAGCATGTCAATTTTTTAAAAAAATGTGGCATGAAATAACTGCATTTTTCAGTCTAAAGTCTAGTCATATTTATTACAAAGGTTCCATCAGTTTGTATGCCTCTGTGGGACTTGACTGGGGTACAACTTTTTGTGACTTTTTGCAAAGACTTGCAATGATAAATCTGGCTAAAATGTAGACCTGCCCATAAAACATCTGGCCACCCCTTAGTAAGTGCAAACTGCAGGGCATGGTGCAAAAAAACCCCTAAAAATGGTGCAAATATTTTAAAAAAATGTGGCACAACTGTCTACTTCGACAAGACAGGCAAAATGACTTTCCTTTTTTTGCACTTCCTATGTTAGCCCCTAAGACAAGGAAGTCTAAAAAGTTCCAGATTTCCACTGTGTCTAATGATGGATGATAGATTTGGTTGAAGTTCAAACCAGAGTTGGCTTAATTTACACCAGGATTTAAATTTTACAAAAAGGCTAAAACAATAAATGTAAAGTAAAGCATGTATGAAATTTTTGGCACAAACTGTGCTAGAATTCTGGAGCATTACTAAACGCCCTCCATAGTGTAAGGCATTCAATAGCCTTATGGTTTGTTCAGTAGCTTCTATTTCCACACATACTATTTAAATGCAAATTCAAACCACAATTAACCCAACTAAATACAAGTAAACAAGCACTCTCCAACTCCAACTTTGCATATGCTCTGATATGCAGATAAGCCATTATTATTTTCAAACCAAGGACTATTGTCCTGTGGATTCCCACAATTGTGCTAATACCATTTCTTTAGATTTTTTATTAGGCTACTTTCACACTAGCGTTTTATAATTCCGGTATCGAGTTCCGTCATAGGGGCTCAATACTGGAATAAAAGGCTTCAGTTATGTCCCCTTTCATTGTCAATGGGGACAAAACTGAACTGAAGACAACGGAATGCTCCTGAAAGCATTCCGTTCCGGCTTCAGACCGGAGAACAAACCGCAGCATGCTGCGGTTTGCTCTCCGGTCCAGGCATCCGGACCAAGACGGATCCGTCATGACCCCCAATGAAAGTCAATGGGGACGGATCAGTTTGGTGTGACACAATGGTGAACGGATCCGTCCTCCATTGACTTTCAATGGAGTTCATGACAGATCCGTCACCTGCACACATACACACAATACACACATACAGACATACACATAAACATAAACATACACAGACATATACATACATACAAATACACATACATACTTACATGCTCCCCGACAGGTCTCCAGAGCGCAGGAGGAACAGGATGGCGCGCACAGATGACGATTCCACCAGGCGCCCAGCAGAGGGTGCTGTGGGGAATCGTCATCTGTGCGCGCCGTCATGCTCCTACGGCGCTCTGGAGACCTGCCAGGAGCATGTAAGTATGTATGTGTATTTGTCTGTGTATATGTGTGTGTGTCTGTATGTACTGTGTGACATGTGTGGGGCCAGAGCGCGGTTCCGGCTCCACACATGTCCGTGCGGCAGTCCAGATCCGGCAGCACCCTTCACCTGCCGGATCCAGGCTGCCGCTAGTGTGAAAGTAGCCTTAGTGGAAATTCAGGTTTGTGTTATAGATTGACAACCAAATACTCTATGACATATACTGTACTATAAGGGTATGGCCACACGGTCAGGTTTCCTGATGCAGTTTGGAAACCAAAATCAAGATTTGGTCACAAAGGAGTTAAAGCATAAAGGTGCTGTTTTTTTTAATTCCATGACCATGTGGCTGTAACCTAACACTGATTTATTTTACATTTCATTGCACCTCTATTTACTATACTTATAAATGGGAGTTTTTTTAATGCATTTTGATCAAACAGTGTGGGCCCACCTACAATAAAAAGGAGACCGCCTACAGATGGGTCCTGGGGTGGGATTCAATGTTTTAACAACAAGTTCCCTACTCAACATTGTTTTGCATGAATTGTTTGCATGCTCACTGATGTTTCTGTAACTCTGAACTTTCTGTCATATGAATCTGACACATACAATTACACTATATATATATATATATATATATATATATATATATTATACACACATATATTATACACACATATATGATACGATACATACACATGCATAACTACATCATATACTGTATTTGCTACACAAATACATATACCACACTATATATACAATTATATATGTGAATGTCTTGAAGTGTGCTATGGTTCCATTTCTAGTGAAGCAGTTGGAAGATTCGATTTAAGCATGAATACATTTATCCTGAAATCGAAAGCACTTAGATTGCTCTGAAAAATTGTCTATGACATTCTGGGGTCTCCTAGGACTATATGCGACTACTTTCAAGCTGTTTAACACCAAGACAGTGATGTATGAGGGGAGGGGGGGTAAACGTTAAACACACGGTTACTGGTGGAAGCAAACAGCCTGTTTAATAACACACAGAACTGTCTGATTTGCTGCAAGAATTATCTCTAACTGGGGACAGATGCCTACCGGTATTTATGTACACATGTTATTGGAAGAAGCAATGACTTGTTCTGAACAAGCAGTCCAAGAAATGTCCCTTAGGGCTTGCTCACACTTCAGTTATTTGATCAGTTATTTCCATCAGTTATTGTGAGCCAAAAGCAGGTGCGGGTCAAAAACACAGAACAGGTGCAAATCTTTTCATTATACCTTATTTCTGTGTAGCCTCCACCCCTGGTTTTGGCTCACAAAAACTGATGTAAATAACTGATCAAATAACTGATGTGTGAACAAGGCCTTAATGGTTTATTGATAATGCACAATCTATCAATTAACTAAATCTACCTAACTAAATATATCTTCCCAATCTCTAACACTGTTTCTGTAACACCCTACGCTCACAGTACGTGTGTGGCTTAAAAAAGCAGCAATACATATCAAAATTGCAATGTATGAATGTATACCTTCTATGATTTCACATGTTTTTCTCTTGTTATTGTTATGCAAAGTGAAAAGGCCCCTTGACCACATTAGTCACCAAAAACTGGCAACATCAAATAACTATACCCATCAAAATGACTTTGCAAGCTATAACCATCATGTTCTAGTAGGCACAAGGCCTAATATTTATGAGCTCTGTATTACTAACTAGACTGCTGTATGAATATGAATTATTCGGTAACACAATAACCTACAGACCCATGAGATACACTAAATGATGTTAACAAGTGAAATTGTACCTGTTTGATCTTTGAGGTCACCTGCTCATGTAACCACCACAGTAATTGATCAGATTATCTGTATTAGGATAATCATTACTTTCTGTCTCATTTTGTAAATAAAGATAATTACAAATGATAGCGAATTGAGAGTGGGAATTCTGGTTCTCCGAGTATATTATAGTCTAAGGTAAGAACATGATCCAATAAAAATCTATATTTTGCTAAGACCTTTAGGCATTTTAGTGACAGTAGATTCAAAGTAATGAATCACCTATTTCCTCCTTAGTGACAATGTCACCTTACTTATTGTACATTCTAATATCAACATTTTGACTGTAACATGGAAATAATATTAACAGTGTAATAGTAATTGGAAAAAAATATGCAGCATTCAAAATCAACAAATATAGTTATATGTATAGTGGTCTATATACAACGCCTTTTTTGTTGGATTAGGACTAGAGATGAGCGGTGGTTTGGCTGCCGTCTGGAATGGCTGCGTGATTACTGAGCTCCTGCACTCAGCGACGAACCATAGCAGTTCCCACGATATATCACCGCCTCTGTCCTCCTCCAACTGCAGCAAATCAACAGTCATAATGCCGAGGGGGAAGAGGACCACACAGAAACAGGGTAAATTGGAGTTTTACTTTGACAAAGACGCGGACTCCCTCCCCTCCGGCGTGTCTCCGCCATCTTCCACTCCAGTTCCCGCCACAACTAGCCGAGAGCGCCAGGACCAGCGCTCTGATGGCAGTCCGAGCTCCTCCGCTTCTGGGGATCCTCTGGTTAAGACAAAGCCTCCTTCGCCGGTGCGTGCTGACCGGGTGCGCTCTTCTACCTCATCGATATCTCCTCCATCACCAAGTACTGGGAGTCCCCGGAAACAACGTCCGAGGCTTGAGACTGGCGCCGAAGAGGAGGTAGGCCTCACTGCCACATCGTCCCCGTCTGTTCTCCTTTCAGATGCACTGCAAGGCCTACCAGCGACTGATGAGCCTGCTTCAGGGACCCTGATGAGGGATATGTTGATGGTCTTTGGGTCGGCCCTGCACAAGGAATTTTCCTCAATACTTACCCCTCTTCAAGTTTCCATAACCGAGCTGGAGGCACGTACCTCTCATATAGAGGTCAAAATGGGAGAGTTCGCTGCCTCACACAACAATCTTATCGACTCCCATGACGACATGTTAAAAGATGTGGAAGCCATCAAAGCCAGATTGACCGACCTAGAGGACCGCTCTAGGCGGAACAATATCAAATTTCGGGGCATACCGGAAGACGTAGGCCCGGCTGCCTTACCTGCCTATATTCAAGGCCTCATGAAGGTGCTCCTACCCACTGGCTCCACTTTAGACTTTACCATAGACAGGGCCCACAGGGTCCCCAGACCTCGCCATCTGCCTGATTTGGCACCACGAGACACCCTGGCTCGCATTCATTATTACCACATTAAAGAGTCAGTTTTGAATGCCCTAGACTGTTGAAGGATCTGCCGGCGCCATACAACTCTGTAAAGCTCTATACAGACCTTTCGGCGGCAACTCTGCGTCAACGCAAGCTCTTGGCACCGATCACCTTGGCTTTAAGAGATCAAAAAATCGCGTACAAATGGGGATTCCCTGTTAAGATCCTACTTAACCATGAGGGGCAACCATACAGCATTGCCTCGGTGGAGGAGGGACGACGCCTGCTGGAATCTTGGAATATCCACATCGCTGACCTACCGGACTTTCATAATCGTCCACCTTCTCATATCGCCCAGGACTGGCGCACGGTCGGCGCACGACGTGGGACCAAGCATTAGTCATCAGCTTATTCTTAAAGTGCCTTGGAGCCTGTTGGAACTCTGGGCTCAACCCTGAACTTGTTCCCCTCCACATGCGGTTGCGTCTGGTGTCATGAGGACCACCCTGATGTCCTCCATAACAGGTTCCTCACCTGTCCAGACGAGACCCTCGTTTACTTTTTTGTTACTATTTCTCTGTTTCTATCTCTCCTTTCCTCCTTACCCCTTTCTGTCTGTTTTTGCTCACCGGTTTTTGTTTCAGTTTTGCTCAGGGACACCGTGCCATGGTATCTTTCTAGCCTTATTATTAGTCTCTCATTATTTGACAGCACTCTTATATTTTCAAGATGGTGATTAAGTTTATCTCTTTAAATGTTAAGGGCCTGAACTGCCCCCAGAAACGTTCTTACATGTGGCAAGAAGTTTTACAATCCCAGGCCGATGTGATGTGCATACAGGAATCTCATTTTTTAGAGGCGGATACTTTCCGGGTGAAGCATAGCCTGTTTCCCCATATCCTATTCTCTTCTTATACTAAAAAACAGAGAGGAGTGATCCTAGCCTTTAAGAACACTTTAGCTTACCAGCCCCTATCCAATATACCTGACCCTAATGGTAGATATATCATCCATATTTGTACCTTGAATAACATTACTTATACATTGTAGTAGCATATGGCCCGAATAAGCATCAGATACGCTTCATTACTAGATTACTCTCCAAGGTGCGCAGAGTTCAACAAGGTCACCTCCTTATATGTGGGGATCTGAATATAGTTGCGGATGGGGCCTTGGATTCCACGGGTCCCTCTCGGTCCTGTTACACTGACCTGAGCTCTGTCCTGCATAAGGAGGAACTTTATGACATTTGGAGGATTCACCACGTAAAGGAGAGGGATTTTTCTTATTTCTCCCCGGTTCACAACTCGTATTCTCGTATCGACATGTTCCTCCTGGGACGATCCCTACTGCAGTTAGCCATTCAATCATCCATAGGGGTGATCAAATGGTCAGACCACGCTGCGGTATCTCTGTCCATTTCTGAATCTCACAACTGCAAAGATACCCTGTGGAAATGCAATGCTTACCTTGTTTCCAACCCAATCTATAGGTCCAAACTGGAGGAGGCGCTCTCTGAGTACTTCTCAGTTAATGTGGGATCCGTTTCTAGCCCCTTCAGCCTATGGAATGCCCATAAAGCATTTATTAGGGGCATTTTCATAAAGCTGGGCCACCAAGCCAAAAAAGATAGGGAAAAACAAATTGACTCTCTAGTCGCCCAATTGTCAACCCTGGAAGCTTTGAATAAAACCTCATTTAATATGGACCGGAAACAACGTATTGATTCCTTGCGTTTGAAGCTTAGAGAGTGCCTTCTCCACAGGTATGAAAAGAATCTCTTGTCTTTAAAGTCCAAATATTACTCCCAAGACAACAAGGCGGGAAAGTTATTGGCTAGTAGAGTTAAGAAACGAGCTACGCAAGCTCGCATCCCATATTTATTGCACTCAGATGGGATACATAAATTGTATCACCCCAAGGATATTGCTAATAAGTTTATGTCATACTACTCGGATCTATACAATTTGAAATCTTCACCTGCTATTTACCAGGCTACCCCAGGAGAGATAGACTCCTTTCTGTCCTCCCTAGAGCTTCCCTCTTTGACCCCTCAACAAAATGAGCAGCTCTCTCTCCCCTTGTCGCAGGTGGAGATTTCAAAAATTGTCTCCTCTATGCCTCTACATAAATTCCCTCCGCCATAAACTGCCGGCATTCCTGGTGACATTGGATGCCGAGAAGGCGTTCGACCGCATTAACTGGTCGTTCGCCTTCTCGGCCCTTAATAGGTTCGGTCTGGGAGGTAAAGTAGCCACTGCTATTAAGGCTTTATATTCTACCCCTACAGCAAGAGTGTTTGTCAATGGAGCGCTGTCATCATCCTTCTCCATCACCAATGGTACTCGCCAGGGTTGCCCTCTTTCTCCCTTGATATTTGTCCTTGCCATTGAACCCCTAGCACAGGCCATAAGATCCAACCCTAACATTATGGGCATTCAAATAGGGCAAAGACACCACCATATTTCCTTATACGCAGATGACATACTACTATCACTCGCATCCCCTAGATCTTCCCTAGCTGCAGCTTTATCAGTTATTGAACGTTTTAGCCGTCTGTCTTATTACAAAGTAAACGAGCTTAAATCCCAGATCCTACCCCTCAATATCCCTTCGGGCCCTCTCAATAATCTTAAACAGCAATTCCCATTAGACTGGCAGGAAGTGTCCATCAAATATTTAGGCATCCATATCACCGCTTCCATATCTCAACTATATCAGAAAAACTACTCCCCATTACTCGAGACTATTAAAACAGATATATTACATTATGACAGGGTAGATATTTCATGGATAGGGCGAATAGCCACCTTCCAGATGATGACCTTGCCTAAATTGCTCTACATCTTCCGCAATGTCCCGATAAAGGTGCCCGCCTCCTTCTTCACAAAGGCCCAATCCCTACTGAACTCATTTATTTGGAACAAAACAAAACCCAGAATCTCCTCGGCCTTGATGTATAAAACTAAAAACAGTGGGGGTTTAGGTTTGCCAAACTTAGCAGACTACTTCTTGGCTACACAGGTTGGCCTCCTATGGCATTGGTGGAAGGGGGGGGTGTCCTCACCATGGATGCATATCGAATCTACACTGTCTCCTACCAAGCATCTTAGAGTGCTTCTCATCGATAGTCTCTGTTCCTCTCCCTCCATGCAGAAAAACCTCCCCTTTATGCTGAGGGGTGCCTTGTATCATTGGCAACTGTTTCACAAGCTATGCACTCCAGAATTGATCCCATCGCTTTCATTTATGCCCGTCAATTTCCTAGAATTGAAAATCTCTGGAATAGACTTAGCGATGTGGCAGGAGAGGGGTGTGCGATGGCTATCGCAATTGTTCCAGGGAGGTGTGTTGAAATCTTTTGCCTGCATTCAGGAGGAGTTTAACATCCCCCGTAATGAGTTTTTTAAATATCTCCAAATCCGACACCTTCTTCAATCCTTCGGCCCTTGGGAGATAAGGGCTTCTAAAGCTCTGTTGGAGATATGGAGTAACCCTGGAACTCCCTTAAGACCTCCAAGACTGAGACCCTTATATTTAGAACTCAGAGGAAAACAACAATTCCAATTATTGACGCCATTTGCAACCTGGGAGTCTGAAACTCAGTGTTCTATTCCTCCCTCACAATGGTCATCTGCATTCCGTTTTATTCATTCTACCTTTTGCAGTATTCCTCTCTTGGAGGCGGCGGTAAAAACCTATTTAAGATGGTATTATACCCCTGATAGGCTGTGTAGGATGTTTCCGGGTGTTTCGCATTTGTGCTGGAGGAATTGCGGCTGCAGGGGTACGTTGTTCCATATCCTCTGGACCTGTCCCAAGATATCCACTTTGTGGAACAGTGTCTTTAATTTGGCTTCCCAGTTATGTGGGCATACTCTATGTCCTTCACCATATTGGGCCTTATTTTTCATGGATGTGGACCGTATCCCTCGCCACAGTAGAACTCCTATTGCTTTCCTGTTCTTGGCTACTAAACTGGCTATCACCAGGAATTGGAAGTCCTCTGAATCTCCTACCCTTGGCGAGATAGTAGCCAAGGTGCATCAGTCATGCATTTATGAGAGGATGTTGTCATTCTGGAACCATAACTATGAGCATTTCTACCGCAACTGGCACACATGGCTAGGAAAGATGCCACCTTTTGAAACGTCTAGATCTATCCATACTAGATCCCGTATATTAACTCCCTGAGCCGGTTAATAGGTTGATATGTTACCTTGTTTATTTGATTTGTTAGTTCAATTTACTTCACTCCTACTTCTACATAAGTGGTACGATATCTGCATTTTATATTATTGGGTTGATTGACCACTTCTTGCAATTTGGTTACTACTGTACATCCCTCATG
Organism: Rhinella marina; assembly: GCA_900303285.1. Taxonomy (NCBI): domain Eukaryota; kingdom Metazoa; phylum Chordata; class Amphibia; order Anura; family Bufonidae; genus Rhinella; species Rhinella marina. The sequence goes on along the minus strand of ONZH01000153.1, from coordinate 6,696 downwards.
CATATTATCAAACACGTACTACTGCCTATTTGTATTATTGCACATGTTATATAATGTATCATGTGATATCTGTGAATGACTTGTTCAATTGTGTTAAAAATTCAATAAAAAAAAAGATTGAAATTAAAAGACTAGAGATGAGCGAGCACTAAAATGCTCGGGTGCTCGTTATTCGAATCAAATTTTTCCTGATGCTCGGGTGCTCGTTTCGAATAACGAACCCCATTGAAGTCAATGGGAGACTCAAGCATTTTTTGCAGGGGACCGGGGTTCTGCCTAGGGAAGGCTGGGTGAAAACCTGGAAACCTCAGAAAATGATGGAAACACCAAGGAAATGGACAGGAAACAGCAGGGGCAGCATGCATGGATGCCTCTGAGGCTGCCTAATCGTACCATTATGCCAAATTCTGGGCAACAGCCTGGTGGTGACCCTCAAGGCAATTGTGCTGACCCAGACCAAGATGGGCTAGGCACATGTGCTGGCACATGTTAGGAAAGCACCCAACTAGTTGCAACGAAGGTCCATCACCGCCTGCAGGTGACACCACTGCTCATGCTGGCACTGCTGTGCTATCCTCCGCCCCACGACGCAGGCATAAGCCTGACACAGCATGGTGACAGCGTAGTGACACCAACAAGTGACCAAGTTAGATTGAGGTAGCAGGTGAAGCACCCAAAAATGTAGCCTGACACAGCATGGCGGTGAACCCATAGTGACCAAGTTAGACTCAGGTGGCAGGTGAAGCACCCAAAAATTTAGCCTGACACAGCATGGCAGTGACACCACCAATGCCTTGGTCAGACTGAGATTGCAGTCAAATGTCTGTAGGTGAGCCTCCCAAAAATTTGTTTTGGAGTGTCCGAAGTGTACCCTCCTAAAAAATTGTTTTGGAGTGTCTGTAGTTGACCCTCCTGTAAAATATTTTTTTTTGTTTTTCCTGTTATTAGTTTATGTACAACCCATGGCTGGCATCAGGGGCGTAGCTAGAACTGACTGGGCCCCACAGCAAAATTTTGTATGGTGCCCCCCTGTCATGACTATCCTGGCATCCTATATGTGCATATGTAAGGGGGAGTTCACAGGGCAGGGGGCACACACAGTGCAGCATGGGGGGCACAGTACAAGGCAGGGGCACAGGACAGCATAGCGGACACAGTGCATTATAGGGCGTACAGTACAGGGCAGGAGGCACACACTGTGTAGCATGGGAGACACAGTACAGGGCAGGGGGAAAAATACAGCACAGGGAGTACAGTACAGGTCAGGGGGCAAAATACAGCATAGGGGGTACAGTACAGTGCAGGGGCACACAGTACAGGCCGGGAGGGCACACACAGTACAGCATATGGGGCACATGGCAGCATACGGGGCACAGTACAGGGCAAGAAGTACAGTACAGGATAGGAGGCACACACTGTGCAGCATGGGGGGCACAGTACAGGGCAGGGGGCAAAATACAGCATAGGGGGTACAGTACAGTGCAGGGGCACACAGTACAGGCCGGGAGGGCATGCACAGCACAGCATATGGGGCACATGGCAGGATACGGGGCACAGTACAGGGCAAGAAGTACAGTACAGGATAGGAGGCACACACTGTGCAGCATGGGGGGCACAGTACAAAGCAGGGGGCAAGATACAGCATAGGGGGTACAGTACAGTGCAGGAGCACACAGTACAGGCTGGGGGGGACACGAACAGTACAGCATATGGGGCACATGGCAGCATACGGGGCACAGTACAGGGCAAGGAGTACAGTACAGGATAGGCAGCACACACTGTGCAGCATGGGGGGCACAGTACAAAGCAGGGGCAAGATAGAGCATAGGGGGTACAGTACAGTGCAGGGGCACACAGTACAGGCTGGGGGGGACACGCACAGTACAGCATATGGGGTACATGGCAGCATACGGGGCACAGTACAGGGCAAGGAGTACAGTACAGGATAGGAGGCACACACTGTGTGGCATGGGGGCACAGTACAGGGCAGGGGGAAAAATACAGCATGGGGTATAAGGCAGCATAGAGGGCACAATACAGCACAGGGAGTACAGGGCAGGGGGCACACATAGTGCAGCATAGGGGACACAGTACAAGGCAGGGGGCACACACAGTGCATTGCAGGGGGCACAAACAGTGCAGCATAGGGGGCACAGTACAAGACAGGGGGCACGCACAGTGCAGCATAGGGGGCACAGTACAGGGCATGAGGCACACACTGTGTAGCATGGGGGGCACAGTACAGGGCAGGGGGCAAAATACAGCATAGGGGGCAGGGGGCACGCATAATACAGCATAGAGGGCACAATGCAGCATAGGGGGTACAGTACAGGGCAGGGGGCACACATAGTGCAGCATAGGGGACACAGTACAGGGCAGGGGGCAGAATACAGCATAGGGGACACAGTACAGGGCAGGGGGCACACATAGTGCAGCATAGGGGGTACAGTACAGGGCAGGGGGCAGAATACAGCATAGGGGGTACAGTACAGGGCAGGGGGCACACATAGTGCAGCATAGGGGACACAGGGCAGGGGGCAGAATGCAGCATAGGGGGTGCAGTACAGGGCAGGGGGCACAAACTTACCACTGTTGGTCAGGCTGGCAGTGAGTCTGAAGGTCTGCTGTATTGGCTGGCTGGCAGGCTGCAGCAATGCTCAGATGGCTGAGACACCGCTGCTCTGGGTTGCTCCTGCTTCCTGGATGTCTGTTACAGCCAGAGCAGGAGGTCAGCTGGCACTACAAGGGAGGTGGAGGGGCAGGTAAGAGAGGCAGCCTGATGGGCAGGCAGGAGTGCAGAGGGTCACATGGTGCTTCTGGAAGTCTGGGAGCGGGCCCTGTTTGTGACTGAAGTATTACTTGAAAAGATTGGTGGAGCAGCAGCTTCCTCTCACTGCTCCTCCACCAATCAGATTACACAGTGCAGCAGCGCAGAGGAGAGGTAGGAGAATCCCTATCTCCCCATCCTCTTGTTTCAATGCGCAGCATTACGATCCCACCCCACCCCTGGAAAGAGAGAGAAATAGAAATATTACCCTGCTGATTTGCCACATCCCTGCTACTGCTCCCGGGCCCCTGCTGAGCTCGGGCCCCGAAGCAGTCGCTTCCCCTGCTTCCCCTATAGCTACGCCACTGGCTGGCATGGTGGGAATATATAGGTTTGCTTCACAGACGGTCCACTGCACCGTTACATTTTCTTCATCATTGCCAATTACTTTTTCACCAACTGTTGTATGGCAATGATAAAGGGGAAGGTGAATCCACTGCCGAAGAAAAGTGTCATCCTCCTACAAGTCTCCACTTGTTCTCAATTGAAAAGGGGATGTCCTTGCCGTGGCCTTCCTCATAGTGGCCGCTTCTGCGGACGACAGAGGTGGCGTACCTACGGACAGCCTGACCGAACATGATGGCAGACGGGGAGACACTCCCTCATGTAAAATTGTTTTTTGAGTGTCTGTATTTGACGCTACTAAAAAATTTATTGGAGAGAGGGCCTGTAGGTGGCCCTCCGTAAACATTATTTGTATAGAGCGCCAGTTGGCCCTCAGAAACATTGCCTGTTGGCTCAGCGTTTCTGTGCGAAGAGGAGGAGGAGGGGTTGGAGGAAAAGGCATAATAAGTCTGAGAAACCATGACCGAGGTAGGCCCCGCAATCCTTGGTGTGGGCATTACATGAGTGGCCCCAGGGTCAGACTCGATCCCAGCCTCTACCAAGTTAACCCAATGTGTCGTCAGGGAGATATAGTGTCCCTGCCCGCCAGCACTTGTCCACGTGTCCGAGGTCAGGTGGACCTCATGACTAACCGCGTTGGTCAGGGAACGGATGATGTTATCTGACACGTACTGGTGTAGGGCTAGGACGGCACATTGGGAAAAATAGTGGCAGCTGGGGACCAAGTACCGAGGGACAGCCACTGCCATCAGGTTGCGGAAAGCCTCAGTCCCTACCAGTCTATAGGGCAGCATCTCCAGGCTCAACAATTTGGAGATGTGGACGTTTAGGGCTTGTGCATGTGGGTGGCTGGAATTGTATTTGCGCTTGCGCTCAAATGTCTGCTGCAAAGACAGCTGAATGCTGCGCTGGGACACATTGGTGGAGGTTGTGGAGGATCGTGCAGGTGAATGGGTGGTTGTAGGGTGGGAGGCGCTCGTGCCGGGGTCCTGGGCGGGGGGTGGACTCGCTGAGCCAGCATGTGACACAGGGGAAGGGGCAGTGGTGTGACCCGCAGGCGGTGAACGGCCTTGGTTCTGAGTCGGGTGTTTACCACTCATATGCCTGCACATGCTGGTAGTGGTTAGGCTGGTAGTGGTGGCTCCCCTGCTGATCCTGGTGTGGCACAGGTTGCACACCACAGTCCGTCGGTCATCCTCACTTTCTTTAAAAAACCTCCAGACTTGCGAACATCTAGGTCTCGGCACGGGAGCTTGACTCCGTGAAACAGTTGCTGATCTACCTGCTCTGGCCCTGCTTCTCCCTCTGGCCACCCCACTGCCTCTTCCAACCTGTTCTGGTGCTGCACTTGCCTCCCCCTCAGAAGCACTGTCTTGAGTTGGATTACCAACCCAGCTCGGGTCAGTCACCTCATCATCCACCAGCTCTTCCTCCAATTCCTCACTCTGCTCCCCCCCTCGGACTTACTGCCCTGACAACAACGTCACTGTCTGACAACCGTGTCTCATCATCATTATCATCATCCGACACCTCTTCACGCACTACTTGCACTAAGTCCACACTCTCATCACCCACAGACTGTGAAAGTTCTAAATTTTGGGCATCGGGACGCAGCAACTGCTCAGGTTGCTGTTGAGCAGTGGTTTGTGTCTCTGGGTAGGGTCCTGAAAAGAGTTACTGTGAGTATGCCTGATCTGAATCCATACTTTCCGTGGGGGGGGCAGGCTGGGGGGGAAGGAGGTTGAGCTGGAGGAGACAGAGGTCTACTCCCTTGGCTAGCGTGGGTGGACTGCGTGGAAGACTGGGTGGTGGATAAATTACTGGACGCATTGTCCTCTATCCACGTCATCACCTGTTCGCACTGTTGTGGTTTCAATAGTGGTGTACCACGTAACCCAGTAAGTTGCGAGATGAAGCTAGGGAGCGAAACTCTGCGGCGTTCCACTGCTCCCTCATCAGCATGTACAGTGTCACCCTGCCCAGGACCACGGCCTCTGCCCCCTACACTACTTGAACGCCCACGCCCACACCCTCGTCCTCGACCCTTAGCCCTTGGGTTCAACATTTTGTATATTCACTAGAGATGACCGAGCATGCTCGTCCGAGCTTGGTGCTCGTTCGAGTATTACGGTACTCGTAAGTGCTCGCTACTTGGACGAGTATCTCGCCATGCTCGAGGAAATGGCATCTCCCGCACTTTGAATTTTTGCCGCCTATAAACTCAGGCAATCACAATCCAGGAGACTCTGCGGTACACCCAGCATCACGTGGGGCCCTTACATGTCGATAGCAGGGGTTGGCTGGCCAGATCAGGTGACCCTGGAATATACTAGTGACTGCCCGCGGTGCTCGGCTCAGATGCTGTCTGGATGTCGTTAGGGACAGAGCTGCTGCGTTTCAGGGAGAGTGTTAGGGCCTGGATTTAGTTCTCTGTTAGGCAGGAGTGATCTCAAAAGAACCCAACAGCCCTTCTAAGGGCTACAAGACATTTTTTTTTTGTCTCCTGGCTGGGCTGGCTGGCACTAGTAGTGCAGCTATCGCCATATATAACCCTTTTTTTTATTGTTTTATCTCAGTGATATAAATCCATTTCATACAGCAGTGTGGAACCATTCTGTGTGTCACAGTTCAGCTGTCCACTCACCACAAACCACAATCCGTATTTTCTGTCCAGGTGACCCATACTGTACGTCACGTAATCAAATACGGTCTTTTGCTTTCACTGATACAGCTACATTAGAAAAATCTCTGTGTGACATTTGTCTGGGTTGCAGTCAAAATAGCCACAGTCAGCAGGGGCTGAGTTTGCTCTCTGATAGTTTCTGCACGTCACGTTAAAAAATATATATATATAAAAAATATATATAAAAATATATATAAAAAAATAGTTTTTTTGTTGTTTTATCTCAGTGATACAAATCCATTTCATACAGCTGTGTGGAACCATTCTGTGTGTCACAGTTCAGCTGTCCAGTCACCACAAACCACACTCCGTATTTTCTGTCCAGGTGACACATTCTGTACTTCACGTAATTAAAAAAGGTCTTTTGCTCTCACTGATACAGCTACATTACAAAAATCTCTGTGTGACATTTGTCTGGGTTGCACTTAAGCAGACCAAGTCTGCCTAATCTAATAGTTTCCGTGTAATTGCTCCATACTGCATGGTATGTAATAACATACATAATTTAGCTCTAACTTATCCACCTATATACAAAACACAATCCGTATTTTCTGTCCAGGTGACACATTCTGTACGTCACTTAATTAAAAAAGGTCTTTTGCTCTCACTTATACAGCTACATTACAAAAATCTCTGTGCGACATTTGTCTGGGTTGCACTTAAGCAGACCAAGTCTGCCTAATCTAATAGTTTCAGTGTAATTGCTCCATACTGCACGGTACGTAATAACATACGTAATTTTGCTCTAACTTATCCACCTATATATTTTCTTGTTCAGATTGAACAAGTTTGTGGGTTTCAGTACAGCAGGCCTATTTATTTTTTTATATATATATATAAT